>BMAW01025542.1:0-45686 GCA_019974015.1 Nephila pilipes
TCTTAATATAATTATATCTGTATTTTTATAACCTATTAACATTGAATGATGTTCATTTTCAACAGCTTCTCTTTATGAAATATTAGTTCTTAGAATTAAATTAATTATTATTAGTAGTAATTAGAATTTATTCCGATATTTCATATTACTGTTTCATTCAAAGAACAAATATTGTGTTTAGATTTGTTAATAATAGTATAAATTGAAATTTTGAGAATAGTCATTACATTCCCAACAAAATTCTACATTTATAAATTTAAAAGTGCCATTTTTTTTTTTTTTTTTTTTAAAATTATTTTCAAAAAGAAAGGTAATTTATGTATTTATTTTTTGAAATATTTGTTTTCAAACCACTATATGAAAAACGATGTAAATTTCTAAATCTGTTGATATTTAGTAAAATAACAAGCATGGAATCAAAGGGTTGATTAAGTTACTCAATTCGTATGAAATTAACATTTTATAAATACCTTCTTTGTGTTTGATTCTAGATTCCATTTATTCAAAGAAAATCAAAATCTGCTCCTTTTTATATTAGAAGATTATTATTTTAAAATTTGTTAGCTTCATTTCCTACTTTCTATTATGTTATTTGAAAATAGGTTTTATACCTCCCTATTGGTTTATATAAGTAACTTTTCTGAATAAAAATCTACATTCTACTGAACAATTTTAAATGTTTGATTTTCACATTACTTTCGTCTTGTATTATAATATTTATTTTATGACTTTTGTCTCTTTCAAGGGCAATCCTGATGATTACTGTATATGAAACGAAATGAAATCTCAAAGTCATTAAGTGGAACTGTGTGGAAGGTAGGGAAATTCTAGTTAGGATACCAGCTGGGGTGTTTTCATCTACATGACTCAAAGTAATAAATTCCAGAGTCAAAAGCCCTTATGTAATGGGATTATATTGAATTGATTTTTTTAAAAAATTTCTTTTCCAATAATTTTTTTTCTATTAAATAAATATTATTCACTACTGCTAGTTTTACATTTCATTATTTTGCTTGGGAAATGTCTCTTAAATTTTCACAATGTAAGGAAAATTGAATAATGACATTCATTTGACAGCTCAAGGAGTAAACATTTAACCTTTTTATCTGTGGTTGTAATGTTTATTTAAAACATTTACTATAGCATATTTTATTTGAGCAATTTAATTAATTTATGTATTTTTGAACCTCGCAATATATTTTAATGCTCGTACGTCTCGTTTACTATATAAAAATTAGTAATACAAAAATTTAATTTTGAGATACTTAAATGAGATTATTAATTCATTAAAATTTCAAATAATAATGTCTTATTGAACAGATCAATATTTTTTACGTGTTTTATTGTTTGCTAAGTTCTACATATGAAATGCTAAATTAATTGAATTGTTCTGGTTTTTTTTTTTTTTTTTTTTGTATTTAATCTGATATCAAAATTCATAAGCCTTGAAAATAATTTTTAATTAACAGGAATTCAGGAGGAGAGATATATTATTCAACTAAATGGGTGTACGTATTTGCCTTTTCTTTAGTAATAAGAGTGAAAATTGTAGCTATTCTCTGTCAAATAATTATAATTATTTAAAAAAGAAACTAAGTTAAATAATTTTTACAAATAGGAGTAAAAACTATCACGTTTTTACTGTAAAATGTATACATATATATAAAACTGTTACATGACAAATAAATATTTTGATTAAATATTGATTTTTATTAAATTTATTTAAATATGTAATTTTTTTCAGATTTAAGGATCTTCATTTTTTCCCCTCTTTTATTTTTAAACAAAATTCATCTAAACTGTCCACGAAATTCGACGATACTTGGAGTTCCTTGATATTTTAATATTTTGTAGAAACTGATTGTGTGATAGATATGATATTATATGTGAAATTACTCACTACAATAATTTATCATTAATATGTATTTCTAAAAAAAGTAATTTCGTATTTTTGCCTGTTTTTAGTACTGAAATTAACCAACTTCATTTAATTATTATTTTTGTATTTCTTTTAACTGAACGAATTTAATTCCGACGTTGATGAGAACATTGGTTTTTGAAGTTTTACCAGAAAAAAAGAGTAATTTCGTAAAAATTCTTCTTTTTTTTAAAAAAAAAATTTAATATTCCAAGCTTTAAAATTTTCCTGTTTAGATAATGTTTCACCTTCAAAGCTAGTACAATATTTTTTGAAGCAATATTGAGTTTTTTTAAACTTCAAATAAAGTTTAATGTTCAGCTTTCCCTGCAAAATTTATGGATTAAAAAATTTATAAGAATTATCTATCACTGTTTGAATGGATTTCTTGTTTTGATTTTAGTATAGATATCTGAATTTTATTATAAAAACTTAATTTCATAACTTAATTCCATCCATTTTTAATTTAACATAATAGCTGTAATGAAAGTATTTCTGCCTTGTAAGGGAAAAGAGCTCTTTTTAATTTCAGTTACAGTTGTTTTATTCATCAAAATATAAATTGCGCAAGAAGAAAGCTAAACTCGTTTCATCGAAAAAAAATTTGACGTCACATAACTCTCCACCATATGGCTTTTACAGAAAAAAATGTTCTTGTTCTTTATTCTATTTAGATACATAAGAGAAATGAGCATTTTTCTAATAATTTTTAATTTAATATTAAAGAAAAGAAACCATATAAAGCTTTTTTAAACTTTGAAGTACTTTCTAGAGGTATTAGTGTATTGAAAATATTAATCTCAGCATCATAATAAGTAAACAAAATAAATAAAAAAAAAAAAAGTTCAATGCAAAGTTTTGCAAAGAACAGATTTAGCCACTCAAGGTGCACTTTTTTTTATAATTATTTTTAAACTACTCAATGAAATATAAGAATTAAAGTAAACGATGAAATATCGAGACATGGACAATAGTAAACTTTTGAAATATTAAAATTAAAGGAAACGATAAATTATTAAGTTGAATATATTTAAGCTAAATGTAATTAAAATTGAAGCAAACGATAAAAAATTGAAAAGTGATCTGATACGCCAAAACACCCTTTGAGTGGCTAGTAAATAATACTAATAAAATGTACTTAATTTGTTAAAAAGAAAATTAAATTTTTGACACAGAAAAAACTTGAGTTAAATAGAACCCCATAACATTTTTTTTTTACATTCGTTGGATAAATGGTTAGTAAAATATTGCTTGATCACATTTCCATTGCCGGTTTTGTGAAATGGTTCTGATAAAATAGTTCTCCATCGCCCCTTTCGAAAAATCCTATCTACAACGAATCGAGCTCTTTTTCGATAGTTAAAAATTTCCGAGTTTATAATAAGCGAGCTATTTTCAACATCATCGTTTGATGGATTTCAGCAGCAAAATGCTGTTCACTAAAGATATTCTTCCGGCAAACATTTTTTCCTTTATTTGAAATCACTTTTTTTTCTGAAAATTTATAACTAGTGAAAAAGAAGGGAAGAAGATTTTGTATTAAGACAATGTACTTTGTTATATTTACTTCAAAATAACATCTTTCGCTATTAATTCTAGTTCTTTTTTTAAAAATTTTTTTCAAAAGATTAGATGTTATACATTAAATCAGTTGTAAATAAACACAAAATACAATTAAAATTCAGTAGAATATTTGATCCTTCCGAAGAATACAAGGCTAATTTTTTCAGTAATTAAATGATAATCAAGAAAAAAGTAATTTCATTGTTAGTAATAAAAAAAACAGATTTTAGATAATAAGAAATTACTTAATGACTTGTAATCTTGATTTTTAAACTATCTATTATAGTACTTACGATAATAAAATTCACGCAAGTTCTTACAAACTTTAATTTATTTTTTTCTATTCGAATCAAATTATTTTAAACTAATTTCTATTTACTTTTATTACATAATTAATTTAATTCTTCAAATAGGTAAGCATTTCTTTAAAAATATTTTTTGAACATTTAAAAATTCAAAGGAAACTCATATAAACGGCAAGAAGATGGCTGGAGCGCAGTTTAGACGACAACACTTTTCAGATAACAAGACCGTTTGAAAGATGGTAAATATCCAGAAAAAACAGTGTATTACTACGCAGACAGTTTGTCCCGCGGATCTTTCTGAGCAAGGTTGCTACAAACTGGTTCTTCACAAGGGCAACATCTTGACGATCCATCTTATTACTCGAAATCGGGATTTGGCAGAGGAAAATCTTCAACCCCGTAAAGTAAAGATTCTCCTAGGTTTATATGTGAAGTCTTGTTCTTGAAGAAGTTGAGTTCTCATCCTTCTGCAAAATTTCAAGCAGTTTTCTATCATAAGTACTGCATCGAGGTTGTTTTTGTGTAAGACGTCTGGAGAAAAAGCTCAGAGGTTTCCACGCATCGTTAACTTTTTGTTGAATTATGCCGCCTGTAGCAGGGGCCGCGGTAGCCTAGTGGTCAAGGTCGTGGACTAGCGGCTGGCGGTTATCGTTCAGTCGCGGGTTCGATCCTTGGCCACCAAAGACCCGCCGTGTAGCCGGGGCTGATGCACGTTAAATCTGTTCGGGGTCCAAAGTCCTCCCGTTGGCGTGGTGTGAATGTTAGGAGAGGGGGGTGCCAGCTCAGGTGTCGTCCTCGTCACTTGACCGTGGTTCAAAATTACGAGGTCCGTCGCCAATAGCCCTCGTGTTGCTTCTTGTGCGACGTTAAGAAAAACTAAACTAAAACTAAGCCGCCTGTAGCAGTATCGGATGCTTCAACCATAACGGCTAGCGGCAAGTGTGCCTAGGGATGACAAAGGCTAACCGCAGTGTAAAATTGTTATTTGGCCAACTCGAAAGCTCTTATTGATTCTTTAGACCACTGAATTTTATTTTGTCATTTCTTTTTGGTCCTTTCCGCTAGTTGTTCAAAACCGCTTGATGTTTAGCTTCGTTTGGTATAGAACGCCGATAAAAGTTTGTTATTCCCATAAATTTTCTCAAGTCTTGAGCTTGAGTTGGTCCAGAAATAAAATAAGGCTAGCTTGCAAAATATTTTTTTTAATTTAAAGATTTATAGACAGATTTTTGTATGATCAAAGAAATGAAAATATATAAAAAAAAGTTCTATGCAAAGTTTCTCAATGAAAAAATTAGCCACCTAAGGTGCGCCTTTTATTATAATTATTATTAAATTACTCGATTAAATATAAAAATTAAAATAAACGACAAAATACAAAGAAATGGACTATAATAAACTTTCCCGATATTAAAACAAAAGGATACGATTAATTTTTAATTGAATATATTTAAGGTACATGTAATTAAAATTGAAGAAAAAGATAAAGCATTGAAAAGTGAAATGGTACGCCAGAATGCCCCAACTAGAAGAGTTCGGATTGAGCGCTGAGGTAGTAAGGTTGTTCGTTCCTGTTGAAGTTGGCTCTTGCTCCGTTATCAGGGAGTTTTCGTCTTTTACAGTTGGTGTTTAAATCATTTTATTTTTTGCTGGACTTAGTGTTTTTTCTTATTCTTTTTCAATTGGACTTTGGTAAGTTAACCAAATCTTTTTTATTTCTTCAACTTTGACGGAGACTCAAGCTGAGTCATTCCATATTTAAAATCTCGGATATTGATGAACGAGGAGAAGTAACAAATAGAAACATGACGGATGCAAGGGAAAATAAATATTTTAAAAACCTTAAAAGTGACAAGGAACTTATGTTAAGACTTGGAAACAGGAAATATTCTAACATTTCAATAATTCTAGAAAATAAACTACAAGAATCTACCATACCCAAAACAAACCCGCAACTTTTACACTCTGAATTAAAAAGTAAAATCTCAAGACATGCTAATATTAATAACATGTCATTCACACGCAGTGGAAAAATAAAATTTAACACCACAGACCCTGTTTGCGCAACCCAGATTCTTGGAATTGAGAAACTCATGAAAATATCGGTTAAAACCAGCCTCGTATAGGAAGGATTCACAACCCGTTTTCTTCTCCACCAAATTCCGACAGACATACCTATAGAAGATTTGGCATCTGAAATACAACTGAGTAATAATATCGAAATTGTTGAAATGCGACGTTTTATTAAATCCGGCAGTAATCAAGAAGTTTCTCCCATTTTAATTACTATTCTTGGTACAAGTCTACCAGACAGTATTAAACTTTGGTTTATCGATCACCGCATTCAAAATTTCGTAGATAAACCCCGTCAATGCAATAAATGCTTTAGTTTTTTTCATCCCTCCAGATTTTGCAACAAACCTGCTATCTGTATTAATAGTGGACTATCCCATACGGGTCAGTGTACCAATGCTACAAACTGTATTAATTGTAAACAGGATCACCCGGCCAATTCTCTACTCTGCCCCTTCTACATTAAAGAAAAACAGATAATAGAATTAAAATGTACTCAACATCTACCTATGGGTGAAGCGAGACGAAAATACCGTGAAACCCATTCTGAAAATTATTCATCGGCATTGAAAATAACAGTACCGAATAAGATACAAGATCTGGAAAAAAAATTAGAAAACATGATAGTAAATTTTCAAACAGCCCTCGAAAAACAGACAGTATCTTTATTAGAAACCGTACAAAAAATGATGGAAACTATGTTTTCACAACTCTGCAATATTATGGAAATACAAAAAGGATCTGTATCTCCATCCAGAAAAAAAAAGCCGGATCAGCGATACAGAAATTTTATGCTTCTGTTCCGGATGCATCCCTTCATAAAGAAGATGCATCAAATAACATAGAAATGGGATAGCTTGTTCATAATCTTTAATCTTAATTTATTTTTTTCGGAGGGTAAATAACTCCGGTAACAAAATTTTTTTTTCTCTATCCTCAAGGGGAGATTTAGATTTTTTTCATTACAACTAACTTTTCCTTACTTTTTATGATTTTTCTACAATGGAACTGTAGAAGTATACAAAACAAATCCATTTGGTTCAGCATCCCTCCCTTTTCTCAAACAGATATTTGGATTTTTCAAGAAACTTTTCTAAAACCGGATAATGGATTGCATATTCCAGGAAAGACTATTTTCAGACAAGATCGACTTGACAGACCAGGAGGAGGATTGCTTATAGCAGTTCCAATGAATCTTTCTGCTCGTTATATCCCTATTCCGTTTCCTCAATCATCTGACATCGAATGTTTAATTATCCATGTCACTATAACTAACTTCTCTTTCTATATCATTAATTTATATGCATCTCGAGGACTTAATATTATCTTAATAAAATCATATTTAGAATCTTTAACTGATCCAATCTTCATTTTTGGTGATTTTAACCTTCATCATCCAATGTGGGGATCTAATCACACTTCGCATTACAGCAACGATTTTGTGGAATGGCTAACCAACTCCAACTTTATTCTTCTTAATACCAAAGCTCCGACTCACAGAAGTACAGTAGGTGCTGCTGCACTCATTGATCTTACCCTTTGCTCTGCCAACCTTTTTGGATGCACCAATACTTAAGTTTTAGACAGCTCCTTCAACAGTGACCATTGCCCTATCATCACAGAATTTAATCTTCACAGCCCTCTTCAGCGGAATGTAAAAAAAGTAAATTGGCAATCAGTGATGAAACAAATTGAATCTATTTCATACAATATAGAGGAAAACAATATCAATATCTTGGATACTTTTGCTAATATAATTTCTAATAATACTCAAAAAATTAAAATTTCCAATAAATATTTCCCACCTTGGTGGAACTGGGCTTGCAACAATTTTTACAAACTTAAGAAGTATTTCAGAAAAAAGGCCATACATAATATTTCTCCTCATCAATGGATTCAATACAAAAAATATTCCAGCAAACTCAGATTTCATATTAAAAAAGCCAAGAAAATGTACTGGGATAAAATATGGAACAATGCTAGCAATCCAAGAATCTTTTTTAATATATTGAAAAAATTATCTACTCAAGTGAATCCTGAATCAACTACAAATATTCTTCAAGTTCACAATAGATTTACCACTCACCCGCAAATCCAATCCAACCTTTTTGCAGACTTTTTTTTCAATCCAATAATATTCTCCACGAACCAATTCCTTTAGATTTTCTATCTAAAGATAATCTTCTTAATAAACCGTTCCATATATCTGAACTAAGTAAAGCAATAAAAACTTCCAGAAATACTACCCCAGGCGCTGACCAGATCCCTGCTACTGTATTAAAAGGATTAAATCATAGAGGAAAAACTATTGTTCTCAAATATTTTCAACAATTATTTTATAACTCAAAAGTCCCACAATCATGGAAACATGCCATCATCCTTCCTATTCCCAAACCATACAAAGATAAAACTAAAATATCCTCTTACAGTCCCATTGCTTTAACTTCGGTTCTCTCGAAAACGTTTGAAAGAATTTTATCCGGTCGCATTACTCATTATCTGACAATTAATCAAAAGCTTAATCCTCAACATTATGGTTTTGTTCCTTTTAAGGACAGTAGAACCGCGACTTACCTTATTCATAAGGCAATAGTTGAGGCTAAATTAGGAAAGAATTATTTTGTGGGAATTAGCCTTGATATAAAAAGTGCTTATGATTCTGTATATATAGATGGCCTCCTTTACAAATGTCTACAAATAGGAATAACGGGGAAAATAGCTCTTTGGATTCACGAATTTCTCTCGAATAGATCTTTTCAAATTCGATGGAGGAACGTTCTCTCAATAGAAAAAATTCTTTTTAAAGGTGTTTTATCCCCAATTTTATTTACCATCTACATGTATGATTTTTTTTGAAACTTTGGATTCTGGAGTGGAATGTTCTATTTATGCTGATGATATTTTTATTTATTGTTCCCATCACTCTCTTGATACCATATGTCGCAAACTACAAAATACCCTTGAAAGAATTACTCAGTGGTGCAATTATTGGAAACTAAATTTAAGTCATGAAAAAAGTACTATTGCAGAGCTTTCTAACAAAAGAATTCATATTTTTCCTGATGTGTTATTGGCTGGTTACCCTCTCCCATGGCAAACCTCTATCAAATATTTAGGAGTATATTTCTCCAAATTGAAACAAAATACTACCATCATGAACCAAATGAAAAATAAAGCTCTAAAAAAGATTAATGCCCTTAAAGGTATGGCCTACAAACATCATGGTCCGCGAGCTAATAATCTTATTCAGTTAATCAACAATAGCATCTGCAGTTCCTTTTTCTACACTTGCCACATCATTAATAAATGGTCGGATCATCAACTAAAACCTTTTAATATTATTCAAACCAAAGCTCTCAGAATCGCTCTAGCTCTTCCTCAATGGACCCCCAATATCGTTCTTTTGAAATTGGCTGGACAAGAATTGCTCTCTGAAAAAATTAGACGGCTGGCGCAAAAATTTTTTATTGTTCAAATATCTAATGGGAAATATTCCCCTATGCATCTGAATAACCAGGGTTCAATAAATATAACAATAATGGAAGATGACAAGAAATGTGTTGATCATATTCTTAGAAATTTGAATACCGATAGGGAAAAGATAATCTCAATCCCTAATCTTATCAATTTCACTGATATTCCTTGTGTAATTTATACGAATGAATTTTGCTTTCAAAACAAAAATCTGCCTATCCCTATAATTAATAGCTCCTTTAATGAATTACTAGAACACAGATTCCAAGATTTTTTCATAATTGCTACAGACGCATCTAAAAACCCAAACATTACTTCCATAGCAGGTGTAACACGAACTACTTCCTTTTCTTATAAAATTAATCCGATCAACTCCATCTTCACGGCTGAAGCGCTAGCGATTTGTCAAGCTCTGGATGAACTTACAGAAATGCATAATAAATTGCTCATTCTATCCGATAGCTATTCAGTTTTATATGCATTACAAAATTTCTCTATCAAATCCCCTAAGGTGATTCATAGATTGGTCAGTAAGATTCTTATTCTTTCTCATTATAATATGCAGTTGGTATTTCTTTGGATTCCGTGTCACTCAAATATTTATTGGAATGAACAAGCTGACAAAATTGCAAGATCTGTAACGGAATTTGACGTAAATATCGACTGAATAGCTTCAGAAGACATCCATGCATACAATTACCATAACAGACTAGAAAAAACTAAAGGAAATTTTTACTGCAGCAAATACTTTGAAATTTTGGGGAACATTCCTACCATTGATACTATCTCTAATTGGACAAATAACAGAAGAGAGGAAATTCTAGGAATCCGATGTCTCAGCAAAATGATAATTACTCCTGGTCTTTTAAATAAATTTAATTTGCAGGATAATGCTCTGTGTTCTACCTGTAGTAGGATTAATGATCTGGATCACATTCTCTTAAATTGCGCAAATTATACTTCCCATAGAAACGAACTCTGGAACTTTCTTCAAATAGATTCCTGCTGCATTATCACTTTCAGAGATCTTTTACAGAAAGCGGCATTAAATAAGAAGAACTTTAGAGTTTTTTTTACATAAAATGAAATTCTTTGATATTTATTAATTTCAAACTTTTTTCCAGATAGGGATAATGGCCTTTGTTGCCCTACATCCCTTCTTCATTCAATCAATCAATCAATCAATCAATGCTCCAACTAAAACAATAACCCCTGGGTTCGCTAATAAACCTAGTAATTTTAAGACATTATTTATCATTCACTTCCTGTTTTAATGAAGCTAAAGAGAAAAAAGTTTCATATCCGAAAAGAAAGTCATTAATAATGAGATTTTAAGTAAATAAAAAAAATTACAATTTAGCTCCGCGTTTTTAAACTCTTCTTTATGCTAGTTATAAATGTGTAAAAAGCGCTGTAGAGCCAAACCAGACAATCTGGAGTTTCCTCTCATTCTCCCACCAATGAGAAGCAAGCTCTTTTTCACTGAATAAACAGAATGCGGAGCCGCACCCACTTTGTTCTTTCTTAAACGCATAATCATCATAATATATCTGGATTATTCTGATCTACAGAGAATTTCTTCAACACCCTTGAAATTTCGCTACTTTTGCAAAGTATGTATTTTACTGAAGAGTATTTTCAAAATCTTTTGTGCTTTCATACGAATGAAAAATCTAGTGCTAGTGAAGCTTATGAAATGTATTTTTCGAAGAGTGGAATGTTAAAAAAAAAAATCATTCGCCTATTTTTCTGTAGGTAAAACCGTATAATTAGAAAGAAGACTCTTTCTGAAAATTAGTACCTAAAAACTCACATTTTCACCCGAAAAAAAAAGTTTATCATTGCGAAATTTTCAAAATGGCTTTCTCAGAAAGTGGGAACATTGAAACTGATATGCATATTCATACTACTGAAAATCCTTATGTTTGTGAAATTTGTTTGAAGGCTTTCTCGAGTAATGAGAATTTAAAGAGACATTTGCAGCTTCACACAATGGAAAAACTTAATGACTGCCTAATTTACAAAAAAGCTACCTCAGAAAATGCAGATGTAAAGGAACAATTTTGTATTTATACAAAGAAAAAGCCTTATGTTTGTGAAATTTGTAAGAAGACATACATCACAAAAGGGAGCTTAATAAGTCATTTGCGCATTCATACTCAGGAAAAGCCTTACACTTGTGAAATTTGTAAGAAAGCATTCTCTCAAAGTGGGAGCTTAAAGATACATTTACGCATTCATTCGAAGGAGAAGCCTCATGTTTCTGAGAGCATAAAAACAAATTTGCATATTCAAACAAAGAAAAAGCCTTACGTCTGTGATATTTGTCAGAAGGTATTCTTCAAAAGTGGGACCTTAATAACTCATTTACGTATTCATACGAAGGAAAGGCGTCATGTTTGTGAAATTTGTGAAAAGGCTTTCTTTGACAAAAGCGCTTTAAAGACACATTTGCGTATTCATACGAAAGAAAAGCCTTATATTTGTGAAGTTTGTGAAAAGGCTTTCACTGATCATGGAACCTTAAAGAAACATTTGCGTATTCATACGAAGGAAAAGCCTTATGCTTGTGAAATTTGTAAGAAGGCATTCTCCGCAAGTGGGAGCTTAAAGACACATTTGCGTATTCATACGAAGGAAAAGCCTCATGTTTGTGAAGTTTGTGAAAAGGCTTTCTCTGAAAAAGGAAGCTTAACGAGACATTTTCGTATTCATACGAAAGAAAAGCCTTATGTTTGTGAAATTTGTAATAGGGCTTTCTCAGAAAATAGGAACTTAAAGCGACATTTCAGTATTCATTCAAAGAGAAGTCCAATGTCTGTCAAATTTGAAGATGGCTTTATTAAGCCGGAAAGGAATTAAAAGTCACATTTGCATCCTTGTGCATAAAAAAAACCTTCTGATTGTGAATATAGTTTTATGATTTTCTCAAATACTTTCCCCTTAAAAGCTAATTTTCATATTCATACGTAAGAAAAGCCATGTTTGTGAAATTTAAATTTGTAAGAAAGCATTCTTGTACAATATTTTGCTTCTTCAAAATAAGGAACCTTCTTTAAGTTTGTCAAATGTTTTCAGAATACATTATTGCATTGTAGGAAAATTTTACAACATCACCATATTTATTCTAAGTGAAAGTTTTATATTTGTCATATTTTTTTGATCAGTACAATAATATACTGAACATGTTTATGTATTCTTAACAATAAGAAAAAATTATTTGGAGGCAGGCTTTAGTTATTTCATGAATACAGAATTACTATCAAAATAATATTTGTTTTTAACTAGGTAGTTTTCTTTATATATTGATATATACTTAGTATTTATAGATATGTCACAAAATTCATGGTGCGCTTATTTATTTTGAGTAAATTTGTTATATGATATTGTTTTACTTATGTTAGAGGTGAGAATTTAAAACAGATATATGCATTTTAGTTTCAGTGAAGGATTTTCACAGTTATATGAGTATTTATAGAATTTTAACATTTGTTTTCTCAATTATACTGAAAGAATTTTTATGGAAATAAATTTTAAAATATTTTTATGTATAAGTTTCTTTATAATATTCATAGAAGAATTAATCTTTTTAAAGTTTTAATCTTTGATATACTTTGAACATTAATTGAAACTTTTAGAATATATTAATATTTTTTTAAAATTTGAATAATTATTTTTCAAACAGTTTTGCGGCATGTATACTTGTAATTTTGTACAGCTTGTAAATTTTTAATATCAAATAAAAAGAAAAGTTTTGAATAAATATTTTTATTAATTTACAAAAGACATTTCTGTGAATAGAAGATATTTATATGTCAAATGCCAAAATATGTTGATTTGTCAATAGTATTGAAAATTTATGTAACAGGGAATGTGTTGATGATTATAAGTACATCTAAAGTAACTTTATCCCATGTTATAAGATATTGACGACTGAACAATTTGAAGAGTCGTTTAAAAATTCGTTCAAATATGAGGTAAAAATTTTCTAAATATACTCCTAGTTAACGTTTCAATAGTTCATTTGTACTATTCATCACAAATGTAGTTGCTTAGAAAACATAAATTTTAAAAAATATTTAAGGAAACTGTACTAAAATGAGTTTCAAACTGTAGAAACTTAATAATCTGTAAGTAGAAGAGAATGAAATTTTAACAAATTATTGCAAATTGGTTGATGGATCAGAATGAAATTTCATTAAACTCTACATTACAACGTTTGGTTTTCTAATGAAATATCACACATAAGAAAAAAATATTCGTTGTAGGAGTAATTGTCATCTAGTCATGTAATGATAATAAAAGAAAAAGTTGTATATTTTTGTCTATTTATACAGTGTTAGATTATTGAAAGTGTGCTTAACTTGTTAATGCTAAATAATATATAAAACCCTTAAAACTTTTCAGCAAAAAAAATGTTCCCAAACTAAATATATTCTGATTTTACTACTGTAAAGTAAGCAGTTAATTTCATTTAACTCTCTTAATTTTTTTTTTTTTTTTTTTACTTAATGAATGTTTTCTGTACTTATTGCTGATAAAGTATTTTTCAAAAAACACTATAGTAAATTTAGTTTACTTTAAAAATTTCCTTAACATTTATGGATAAGGATGAATTATTTATCTGTTCTAAAAGTAATTCGATTTTATCTTTTTGTGCAGAGTATTATTAATTAGCAAAAGCTTTTCCAATTATGAATGCTAATTACTATTACTTGTAGCACTAGGAGGGAGAAGAGTAGTAGAATTTGCTAAATATGTAGTTGTGGATACTTTGATACATATGTTTGTGTGAAAAGAAAGGTTAATTCCACCTAGACATGATTTCTTAATCGAAGATAATGTGCAAGAGGAACTGTAAAGTTATAAAAGGGAAAATTCGTTCAATTTTACATCCGGAGAGAAAGTTGTGTAAAGAAAACAATTTGAAATGACTTTTTTTTATTACAGAGGACTCGCAGTAGCTTATTGGTCATGGTCGCAAATTCGCCGTTATTTCCACGGAATCAAGTATTCGTGTACTGTTGTGATTAAAGAAAAGCCATTAGACAGGATGTTGGAAGTGAAATCTTTCGAGATCCAAGCCCTCTCGTGGCGGAACGTGGAAATTTAAAATAAGGGTTGCCAGCTCAGGTGTTGTCTTCATCACTTAACAAAAGTTTTAAAATGATTAGTTTCATCGCTAGTAAATAATCCTCATGTTGCTTCTTGTGCGACGTTGAAAAAAACCAAACCTTCATCACAAATAGCGGTTCTGTTGCGAAAGAGTTGTTGCAGATAAATTGTCAAATGTAACAGTTCGTGATTTTTTGATTTTTATATAGCAGCCTTAAAAAATTTTTTCTCCCTTGCCTTTTTAAAAATCGCGTTTTTTTCCCTTGGAACTTTCGTTACCACAAGGGTCAGTTAATGATAAAATCTTATAAAAATTCATTAGATAAAATGAATGAAATGTCTGCACAAGAACCATGTTTATTTGTTTTGTTAACGTCGCACAAGGAGCAACATGGACTTTTTCAACGGACCTTGTAATTTTGAGTCTCGGGCAAGTGACGAGGACGACACCTCAGCTGACTCCCACTCTCCTAACTTCCACGCCACGCTTTGGGAAGACTTTCGACACATTTAACGTGCATTAGCCCCGGGTACACGGTGGGTCTTTATTGGCATTAAGGCTCGACGAAAAACGCCAACCACTAGAATCACGTTTTAAAATTTTGTTTTGTTTCATTCATGTCGAACTAGGAGTATTATAGGCCATTTGCAATGGACCTCGTAATTTAGAACCGCGATCAAGTGACGAGGACGAAACCTGAACCGGCACCCCTTCGCCTAACTTCCACGCCAAAGGGAGGACATTGGGTCAAGGCAAATTTAACGTGTATCAGCCCCAGCTACTCGGCGTATATTTGAGATATCAAGGCTGGAACCTACGACTCGACGAATTTTTAAACTTAATTGATTTTTGTGTGATATAGAGCAGCAAATTCTATAATCCCGTTTAAAATATGTATTTCATTCAGTAGATGTACGCCGAATCGGGGATTCTTGTCATTAACGACTAGCCATTAGAAAAGATGAAGGAAATTAAATCTTTCGAGGTTCAAGTCCTCCCGTGGCGGGACGTGGAAATTTAAAACAGGGGCTGCCAATTCAGGTGTTGTCTTCATAACTTAAGAAATTTTTAAAATGGTGAGCTTCATCACAAATAGTGGTTCTGTTGCGAAGTACGAAAAAGTTGTTGCCGATAAATTGCCAAATGTAACATTAATTAATTTTTTGTTTTATATATGTCAGCTCTAAAACATTTTCCTCACTTGTCTATTTAAAATTCGAGTTTTTTCTTTTTTGGTCCTTGGACCTTTGTTTGCCACACAGCATAAATTAATGATAAAATCTAAAATAAAATATATTAAATAGAATGTGCTACACAAGAACTACGTTTGTTTATTTTATAAACTTTGCTCTAGGAGCAACATGAACTATAGGCGACGGACCTCGTAATTTTGATCCTGGGACGAGGACGACACCTGGGCTGGCACCACTTCTCTTAACTTTACATCTCGTTTACGAGGGACTGATGTCATTTGTGGCCTCAAGGCTCGAACCTACGACTCGACAAATTTTAAAACTTAATGAAATACACACAATGGTAAAAAAAAATATTAGCTGTTGTCATTCACAAAAAACGTTTTGTTACTACATTATTCCTCCCCTAGTGAAGGACGAAATTTTGAAGGAAATTTAACACTTCTTCTGCAAACACGTTTTAGTGAATGTTTGTCCAATAGGAGCTGCATTATTTTGAATTGTTTTCTTATTGTGTGTGTCACAAGGAGAAAAAGTTCCAAAATGTTTTGGTTGTTCTAATACTACATCGTTTAATTCTAAAAAATCCATGGCTTTCGTCTGTTTATTGAATAGTTCTTTTCTTTTCCGTTTATTAACAGTGAGACATAAGGATCAGTTCTGTCTTTAACTTCGTACGGACTTTTATATGGAACTCGAAATGATTCACGCACAAATCTGTTTGAAAGAAAGCTCTTTAGCAGGAACCTAATTCTTTTAAAATAAAGATTAAAGGTTTTGAATGCCTTGAGGCTGGAAAGGGCTTGATATCTTCAAAATATTGTTTCAATTTTTTTACAAATTCTGATGAGTTTGTAGAATTTAAAGATGAGTGAAGAAAATTTCCAAGTACTTGGATGTTTGTTCCATAAACACACTCTGAAGGAGTAGAATCGATTCCCAAGAGATTTGAAAGTTCCATAAAAACATTGGACTCAAATTGTGATATTCGGTAGGTGATGACAACAGAAGGTATTTAAAAATGGAATATCCAGCCATTATACAAAACTGTGGCTACCGTGCCGCCTTGAATATCAGAATTTGGAATTGTTTCAGGCCATCGCGTAAACCTATCAATTAGGGCAAGTCGGTAGCATTTTTTCTCCGGAAGATGGAAAAGGACCAATGATGTCAAGATGAACTTCATCGAATCTTTTGGAGACGGGAATGTATTGTCCCCTGAGTGCGTGAATGGGTCCATGAATCTTAGACTTTTGACATTGCAAACAAGTCTTAGCCATTTTCTACAATCCTTTCTGATTGATGGCCAAATAAATTTCTTTGCAACAGTTGCCGCTGTGCAAGACTTGCTGAATTTAATGGCTTTCTTGCTAAAACTCCTGTGACACCGACTAAAATTACTTCAGCTCTTAGACCTATGAAATTTGGCACGAGAAAATTTACGATCTGCTTCAGCTGGTTTCAAGTTCTTGTATTTCAATAGGCATATCATTAATTTGTGCAGTTAAAGAAACAATGTTGATTGGCCTGCTGTCTCTTGTGTCAGTTTGAGAAATGCTTGATATATTTTGGAATTCAAATGTCTCATGACATTTATCTGCCAAAAGTGACTAGATTATCGAGGGATTCTGAATTAGTTGCTAATATTGTTTGCGAGAGTTTCGGTAGTTGATTAAGCCAAAGTGATTTCGCAAATTCGTAATTTACCTTATTTGCAGCCAATTAGCGCATTTCGCGAAGAAGTAGGATAGGTTTTTCGTATCTAGATTTATTTCACTCAACACTTTTTTAATTTGAACTTCATCTGAATCAGTTAATCGCGAGATCAGAGCAGCTTTTAATATTTGATAAAGTGTATTTTCCGTTTGTGAAGTAACAGTGTCACTTACCGGGTTAAGAACCCTCTTTTCCAATGCACCAATAACAGTGAAGTACTTAGTTTCTTCAACGGTAATTTTGGCTGTGTGAAATCGAGCTTCTATGTGTTCAAACCACAAACCTGGCGTGTCAGTCCAAAAAGTTGGAGGCATGACCGAGACGGCAGCTACCAGCGGTAAAGAAAGGCTCACAATTCTGTTTAATTTCGAGCCATTACATTCTTTTTGCTATTGAGTTCAATTTCCCTTTGAAGTTATCAGGGCAATGGTGAACTGATTCTAACCTAGAAGCAATTCAATTATGTTTTGGTGAGCTTTGAAAACGCTGATTTCCAATTTGTTGTGAGCGTCACAAATTTTATTAGGGCCTTGAAGTCGATACTAAAAGAAATTCAAAGGATTAGTTATTCCTAGGGGGAAGGGGGGTCTTGCGTTCTCGTATACAAAGTAACATACCGAAAAAGACCCAGAGGGCTCACTTTAGATGTCCGCCATCAATGTCAAATGAAAGAAATTTACTACACTTTACCATTTTTGGGATACATCCCAGTCAATCCCAAGGAGAAATATAATTAGTTTTATTCCGCTTTGTCAATGCTGTAGCTTATTTTCATTTCAATGTCGCAGCATTCTTTTTTTTAAAATTACATTCTCTATCTTCTATGAACTCATTTCAATGATTTTTCATAAACTGTAATCATATTACTTCATAAATATTGCTTCATAATATTCTAATGTTAGTAAAATAGCTAAAAAGAACATTAAAATAAAGGAGTAACTAATCGCTTATCGTTTTTATTTCATCATAAACATATATAATATTATTTCATAACCACAGTTATATAAATAATTTTTAAAATCATATCTGTATAATTAATGATTATTACTTTGTTTCTCATATGTATGTTTTAACTCGAAAAACCTACTGATAAATAACAATTTTTTTTAATTTCTTGCATTTTTAAATTGCAATTATTAGCGATAATTGAAAATATTGCACGGCGCGTTAAGATCTAGCCACTTCACACTATTAAAGAACAGTGTAATAAAAATGAAAAGAAAAATATTATATGTTTAAAATCCAATTCATGCTAACAAACTACCTTGAATAGACCCAAAAGTAAAAATTTTACAACTCAGTTAAAATTAGTATATTGCTGCAATTTGATAAAGCAAACAATCCGAAGGATAAAAATCCTTATAAATGGTAGGATACAAAGGATAATTGTTTTTATCAACATCGCACTAGAAGCAAAAAGGGCGCTGTTTGCGACAAACCTGATATTTTTGAACTTCGGCCAAGTGACGAGGACGATATCTGAGAGGGCTCCCCTCTCACAACTTACACACCATCTCAATGGAAGGACTCTGAGTCTCGGCAGATTTAACATGACTCAGCTTCAGCTACACGGTAGGTCTTTCTTGGAATCACAGAGTCGAACTCGAAGGAAACAGCTGGCCACGAGACCACTAGGCTACCGAGGCCACAAGGACATACAGGTATATAAACAGAGAGTAGAAAATAATAAACAAAAAATTGTATTCTTAGTTGCACATCAGAAAACATAAATTTTAAAATAATTTCAGTATTACTACTTTATTTTAGTATAGAACCATGTAAATGTAAATATTTCTACATTTTGTTTTTGTAAATTATTTTCTGTGACGTAACATACCTGATTTATTTGCATTGATAGTAAAAAATATAAGTAGTATGAGTGAAAATCTCTCAAAATAGCATGGAAAACTGGTATAATTGCAGTAAATGGAAATGCTTTTTTTTATTTCAAAACTGACAATTTTTTTGGGATATTTTTGTATAAATCTTACAAGCAGCAGCATTGTGGTACTTAGCAATATGATATCCATCTGGATCTAATATTTAATATGCTAAGTAAACTACCCCCATCTCTCCTGATTGCAAGTTGAAATGAAATGGCATTAAAACAAAAATAGGAGAACTCCAAAATTTCATAGATGATTACAAACCAGACATCATTGGAGTCCAGGAAACTCACCTCAAACCCTCTGAAAAATATTAATTTCCAAATTATAATATATACCATTCTGACAGATGTACCCATGGGGGAGAAGGCACTGCAAACTTAATTAAAAATAGAATTCATCATCATATCGTTATCAAAAATACATCCACCTCTGAAAATGCTACCATCCATATCAATACCAAAGACAACCATTGCTTCACTATCTCTACTATTTACCATCCCTCCCCCGTAATCTCATCAACCATAATAAATTAATCAATATCCTCTCAGACAACCCCACCGGAATTTTAATAAGCGACTTTAGTGCAAAAATTCCGACCTGGAACAAAGGCAGGGCAAACAGATCAGGTAAAATTATTCATGCAATGTGCAACATTAATAACCTCCAAATAGCTGCTCCCGACTCACCCACTCACTTTCCTTACAATAGCAATACTTACTCCATAATAGATTTTGCTATCCTCAAAAACATACCATTCTACAATATCGAAAGTGTTAATGAACTACCTAACCTAACCCTATACTAATGGACATATCTTTCAATAAAACTCTCAGTATTCCCCTTTGCACTCTCACAACTACTAATTCATTCCGCTGTCAAGAAATTCTATACAATATCACAAAAGGTAACCCCATTATTAAGAATATCTCGGATCTAGACCAATCATTTACATCGTTTACTACTACTATCAAAAATGCAATTAACCATGCGAGTAACACCAGATCCATCCAAAGCCCCATCTTAGACTCCCCCTTCATATCAGAAACCTAATTAAAGAGAAAAATAGGTACATAAAACAATGACAAAACACCAGATACCCTCCTTTGAAACCCATAATTAATAACATCAAAAAGCAAATTAAAAATTAAATCAATACCTTTAAAAACAAAAAAATGGGAAAATGGCCAACGAGGATCACTCCCTTTTTAATATGAAAGAAATACTTTGCAATAAATACTACAATATCCCCCCCACTAATAGGCAATTATGGTCTGGTACTCTCTGATAAAGAAAAAGCTGATCAGCTTTCTAATAACCTTAAATCATCGTTCCAGGAAAATCCAACTCCATATGATGATGATCAAATTCAAAAAACAGAATCAATAGTTCATAATTATCTTGAAGCCCATACCAATTTCAATTTCTCCCCGTTCCTTACCCCCCCCCCATCTGAAATAGCTACCATAATCAAAAAGTTAAACTAAGAGAAAGCCTCCGGAGAGCTCCAATTTGCTACAATTTGTTTACATGTGACTTCCCTCAGAGTTCTAACAATAGCCTCAGTTTATTCGCAGATGACGCAGCAATCCTCACCCTAGGAAATAGTCTAATTAACGTAATAGTTAAATTACAAAATTATCTAAGACAAATAGAGGATTTGATGACACTCTGCAGGATCGCTGTAAAATCTAATTAAACTAAAGCTCTCATTTTTAGAAAATGTCCCTCCCCCTCTCACCTCCTAATAAAAAACTCGAATTTTTTAATGATCCTCTTGGGACTCTGAGGTCAAATACTTTGGAATTATCTTGGAGTCCAAAATCACCTTCAAACCTCATATCTAATCAGTAATTGACAAATGCTTGGACAAAATCCATAACTGTATTCCTTTAATGGGCAGAAAATCAAAATTAACTCTTGCTAACAAAGTTCTTCTCTATAAACAAGTAATCCGACCTATCTTTCCTTATGCTTCCCCTACATGGGGCCATGCCGCACCTACCCACATTAAAAAGTACAGGTCCTTTAAAATATTATCCTTCGCATGATTACTAACTTACTTGGGATGTCAGAAATTCTGTCATATACAAGGATCTCAATATCCCTACTATTTTAATCACATCAACTGTCTCTCTAGAAGATTTTATAATAGACTAGCAAATCATAGAAACCCTCTAATAAAGGCCCAGCTAATTTTTGCCCACAATAATGGAACCCATGCCCTTCCCTACTTATCCTGCAAAAACTATTTCCATCTATTTCTCCCAATAACACTTTGCATTCAAATTTAGACCCCTTCAGTTAAATCCTTCATCACTCCTTCAATAGCCCCTTTCAGTCAACCATCTCACTCCAAGACCTATATCATCATCTATTCAGGTTTTCATCAGCTGTTTAATATCCTTTCGCCATCCCTACATCTCCTCTCTTGAACTAGTTTGCTGTCCACCGCTGTGCTCCCAGCCAAACAAGAACCATTTTTACTTTTCCTTTTCTTCTTCAGCTTTCACTTCATTAAAAAAAATTAAATAATATTTTATTCATTACTATTGTAATTTTACAATAATAATAAATTTTTAAAAAATAATCATGTAAAATAATACTTCCATCTTTCTGAAGATTAGACATAATCTATCGAAGGCACTGAGAGGCTAAAAAAATGATATAAATATTTTTTATAATCTTATCTTACGATAAGATTAGTGAAATTTTTTTTTTTAAATCAATTAAAAATCTCATCCTCATTGTAAATAATTCATTTACTTTCCTATTGTCTTTCCTCTCCCTTTTCTTTTATTTATGTTTTTTTAAAAATTCATTTGTGTATTAGGCACATTTTAATATGCTTGTTTTAATATTTAAAAAAAAAAATCAAATCTTCAATGGCACTGAGTAAAGAGTCCACCGGACTAGCACTCGTCTCTATCTGATTGTTGATGTAAATTAGAAAATGCATTTTGGATATTCAAAGATTGATTATTAAAAATTTCTTACCCTAAACTAAGTCCGTTAATTACCTTTTTTTTTTTTTTTTTTTTTTTTACCATACGTGGCATGTTATAAAACCAAGGTTGAGATGGATATAATTCGCCCCATCAAATGTTTTCCAGTGATTTAGACTCGTATTTTAATATTACTGATTAAAACGCTTTATTGAAATTTCCCAAGTAGAAGAAACATATTTCAATACAAATTTCTTACCTTGAATGAATTGGTTTCAAAAATTCAAGTAATTTATTTGAAAAATTATGATACGGATAAATTTGTTAATGATAATATCAATGACTAAATCAAAATAATAATTGTTGATAACATCCACATTCCAGTTTCAAACCATGTCAAATAAATATTTTATTTCCATTAAAATTTTAATGTCATTTTTTGTATAGTTTAATCTTATCTAGCCACTTTTTGTAAAAACACTTTCTGCATCTTCTCCTAAGTAGGCGAAAATTCTTTAGGTCTTTTCTTTATGAATAATTCGATAGATAAAATGCGACACCCTCTAGTGCTTTGAATAATATTCATGTATTTTGAAGGATCATTTTAATCAAAAAATAGAATCAGTCTCTTTTTTTTTTAAATGTTTCGAATTGCGATTTGTGGTTGAAAGTGTGGCAGAACCTTATAATTACTAAATATTAAAAAAGGAATCCATCTTTCGCTTTAAATTCCTTTTTCCCCCAAATTTATAATTATTCAAAGAAAGGTTATTTATTTGTCATGAAAGGGAAAAGTAATGATATTTAATGTGTCCAAATATATTAGTAAATGTTAACGTAAATTAGTAAATGTAACATGAATCACGGTATTTTATTAAGAAAGTTAGAAATATGCTGAAATTTGATAATAAGCGTTATAAAATTTATTTTATGAAAACTAAAGCATTATATATAATAAATTCTAATTTAAAAGAATATAAAGTGTATTCGAATAATTTGTTTAAATTTTAACAAAAAAAAAAAGTCCTGCGAGCAAGAAAAATTTAATTTTATAACTGACACTATGTTAATGAAGGGTGAGGGGATTGAATTTAGCACTGCGTTGTCTTAAAGAGCGCAGAAACGCTAAACCAGATAACCAGAAAAGCTTAAAGGAACCGAGCGGGGTTCCTTTAAGCTTACTGAAGAGAAGGTTTGAGGAGAGAGGAACTACGCCTATTTCGCCCTCTCTTTAACGCTACGCGATTATAGTGTTTGCTTATTCCAACAAATATTACTAAAAGTTATCTAAGCAAATGATTCCGAACGCACACTCTTGACTTTTGTGAAATAAATTCTTTCTTGTACAATTCACGTCTGAAATGCATTCAACATTAACTCACTGCGGAAAATTTTTTCAAAGACGTTTTAGATAATGCATGGGCTAATAAACTTGTATTCAGAATCTTGCTGAAGATTAAAAATTTTGATGTCTATTTTATTAAAAGAGTATTTTAAAGGGGATTATCGCCTTTATAACTTTTTATCCCTTAAAACTTTTCTATCAAAGCAAGTATTTAATGTTTTTTAACATTGCAAATTAGAAACTTATTGGAATGCAGTCTTCTTTAGAACACAAGTATTAAATCTTTCTATCACTATCTTGGAAAAATCGAACATTTGTCTTTCACTAACGGATGTATACGTTAAATGTGGGATACTTGCTACAAGAGGCATTCGAAACTAACATATCTTTTAAAAAAGGGTTTAAATATTCGTTTGAAATGGAATCATTGTAAAAAATTAGAATTTAAAGAAGCTGGGCAAATGACAGTCTCTACTACTTTATAATAACTGAAAGTAAATTCATAATAATGAAGTTTACCAAAATGTATTTGCTTGACTGTTGCGCATACACAACCATTTGGTAATTAATTCATATAAAAGCTGATAGTAAGGTATGCAATAATTTTTTTTTTATTCATGTTCTAAAACTATGTCGATCAATTTGTAAACAGAGTATATTCAACTTGTACACAATATGCTGCAATTTTTATAATTTAAAACTTATTTTAAAAAGTTGTTTACGAACTGTTTCTTATGAGAAACCTTGTTTGTGTCATGTTTGCAATAAAACCTTTTATCAGAGTTAAAAATAGAAGAATATGCTTACCCAATCATAAAAACTTATGTTTGTGAATTTTACAAAAAAAAACCCTTTCTTAGTTTTCAAAGGAACAAAAAGATGCATATGTGTATAGTTTGTAACAAGTTTTCTTGGTAAGTGGGCGATGAAAGAATATTTGCAAGACGAGTATTATAAAGATTCATTTACCTATATTCAAACTAAGGAAAAACCTTGCTTTTGGAATTTGTAAGATGGCTTTCTCGAAAAGTGATTATTTGAAAACGCTCTCGCGTATTCGCAAGAAGGAAAAGCCTTATATTTGTGAAATTTGTAAAAAGGTTTTCTCCCAAAGTGGTCATTTAGATTCTCATTTGCGTATTCATACAAATGAAAAACCTTACGTTTGTGAAATTTGCAAGAAACCTTTTTTGCTAAGTGGGCACTTAAAAATTCATCTACGTATTCATACGAAGGAAAAGCCTTATGTTTGTGAAATTTGTAAATTTGCTTTCTCAAGAAATGAGAACTTAAAAACTCATGTGCGGATTCATACAAAGGAAAAGCCTTATATTTGTGAAATATGTAAAAAGGCTTTCTCAAGAAGTGGTGGATTAAAGATTCATTTGCGTATTCATACAAATGAAAAGCCATATGTTTGTGAAATATGTAAGAAAGCATTCTCAGGAAGGGGAAACTTAAGTAGACATTTGCATATTCATAAGAAGGTAAAGCCTTAAGTTTATGAAACTTCTCAGAAGGCTTCCCATAATAGTTATTTTTGAAAAGACTTGCATATTTGTCATATTTGCTCTAAAAAATTTTCTATCAGTATAATAATGTACGAATATTATTCCATATTGCTAATAATGGAAAATTTCAGATATTTTAAAATTTATTTTGAGGCAGACAGTTGTGCTTTAAACAAAACAAAATTGTATCAGAATATTGAAATATAAAGTATTTTGGCTTGCCTTTAGTATTGTCCACCCTAATTTTTTGCCAAAAAATATTGCCAATTTTGGTGATAAAAGATGGTTTGTGGTAACTCATATCACATCCTATTGGATGGCACTCTAAGCAATATGTAAGTTTTAAGAAGAAATTTTTTTTTTTTTCAAATAGTAAAAATTTAATATCCAAAATTATGAAGTTCTATAATTGTTTCAAAGAAAATATACAATACTATCATTAAAAAATTAGGTTCACTATATTTTGTGAATTGTTTTCTATATGATGAGTTAAATATTTTGTATATATATCTGAAATATTTTTTTAAAATGGTACCTAAATATAAATATATTTGAAAAATCATGTCCATATTCAACTCAAAGACAAAGAAAAAAAATTTAACAAAATGATACTTTAATAGTTCAATAAAAGGATTGAAATATCATTATTAGGCACACATATTTCCTAAGTTTTAAGAATAATTTTTAAAACATAAATGTAACAGAAAACACAACAGAAACAGAAAGAATCTTAAATTCAGCATTTTATTGTAACTCTCATGTCCTAGTTCCCAAAAAAATTTCTCTCAATTTGTAATATGTATTAATATTTTTTTAACATGGAATTTCGTTGGAAATTTTGATGGTAACCCTTTTTCAAAACATGATACTTGCCACACAAAAAAATGGCGTCAGGTTTGGCAGGTTGGCATACTGAAGCTGCTCCAAATTTTTTTTGTTTACAATTACGTTTTAAGTAAATATGTAAAACAATTTTTTTTGGTACTTTTCCACTTCACCAGCTCAAATCTTGCCAAGCAGACTTTATTAGTCACAACACACAGTATACACATATTCCATTTGGCGTCCGTTTTAGCACTTTTTGTGACTTTATTGCTTGGCCTTTTTTTCCTTTGAATATCATTTCCTAAAACTAAAACAGACATATGTATTACTTTTATTGATTAATTTTCTCAGCATTATGAACTTTTATAGAATCCTGAGTACAGTTTCCCTCATTACCTTAATACAAATAAATTTTTTAAATGTGTTAAGTGTTCATTATTTTCTCTGAAAAAATTTGAATGATTAATTTTTGTTTAAGTTTTTTCTAAGATGTATGTTTAGGAGAAATAATATTCAGTGCAATTTTTTTTAAATGTTCGTGTTTTTGAAATTTCTATTTTAATTTAAAAAACTGGATTGTGGTATGTGTAATTATATTGAGCTAAATACTTTATTTTAAGCTATATGTATCGAATAAATTTAATGTATATAATAAAATATAAAGTTCTGATTGAATGTATAAGATAGAAATTGTATTTGCGAAAGACATTTCTTTAATTGAAGAAATTACTGTTTCATACTCCAAATTCAAGACTAGAGTATTGAAAACTTCTCTGGTAGTGAATGTGTTTATTAAAAACTATAGCGCTTATGAAGTGTTTAGAAATAAGTTTTATACAAATGATTGTATGTTATAATCTAAGAATGTTTTATCCCATATTAAAATACGGGAATTTTTATTCTTTTAGGTAAACTGGTGTGTAGTTTATCTATTTTTTAGATTCCTTTTCTCAGGTAAATTTAACTCTATAGAATTGCTATATATGTACGTATTGGAGAAAAAATCAAGTTGGTTGAAGATTTAATATATATGTATATGGAATTAACTTCAAACAGAATGACATTTTCTAATTTTATCAGCACATTGTAAAGAAAAGCCCATCATTGTCAATAGCTCAATAAACAAGTTTTTTTTTAATTCATTTATGTATTCAGAGTAAATGAATTCAATTAGGTTAATAGTTAAATGTTAAAAATAATTTTTGCAATCATTTTTTATGTCTAATAGTGTACATTGTTGATTGAAGGCATACTTGTAAGCTAGGAAACATGAATCTTCGATTATAGAAAGTGATGATAAAACATTGGTCAAAAATTTCATGTGTGCATCATCTACTCTTTTTAGTTCTTAAAATGGTATTTTACTTGACTTGCTGAATATTAGATAATACAGTTATTGTTATAGCTGTGCCTGATAATGAATCACCAAGTGACTAAGAAATATTGCATATTGTATCAGAAGATAAAGTTCACAATTTTGGTGATGAATTTGTGTAATTATAATTTGATAGGTGCTACTGTAACAGAGAAGTACCTATTATACTTTGCCTTCAATATATCATATTTATTAATTTGATTCATTATATCATATTTTATCTTGCATCCTTGATGATGAAGGAAAAATGACACCCAAAACATGAATAATGCACTAAACATTGCTGCCCAGTGATAAAATGTAACCACTTTAAAAACCAGATTAATTTTGAATGTTTTATAAATGGCAATTATTGGTTTACAAGGAACCAAGAAACTGGCAGTTCTTTTGTTACCATATTTAGCTATGTGTGATTTATCGGCTGCTTTCGAAAATATTTTAAATTAAAAAAATATCAAATAGCATAATCGTGGTACTTCTTGAAAAAAATTTAAATAGTTTTGATTTATCTAATCTAGTAATTTGACAAGAAAATACTGTTCTCTTATTGTGTCATAAAACTTGGCATCTGAACAATTTCGATAGTCAATTAAGAATTGTTTCACATTAAAAAAAATACCAAGTAAATGTTTTAATAGTCTGCTAGTAATATTCATCAGAATCATGGAATATTTAAAAAATAATAAATTTAAGTTAAATTTGAAAAGAAACTGGACTCACTAATGTTGAAATGTTGGAAGGAGAGTATAATATTTTAACAAATTAATCCTATTTTCATTGTTTGTTCTAAATGAACTGTAATTAAAGTCACTATTTAAACTTTTGTAATTAAAGATAAATATTTTTAAAAATATTTACATTAAGATGAATTGTTACCTATTGTTATCATGTAATAATAATAAAAGGAAAAACTGCATTTGTATAAATTTATTTTTTAAGTAAATTATTCTGAAAGTAATAACACTAATATAAATAAAATATTTTTGTGTGACTACTAATGGCACTCCTGCAATGGAAGGAGGATTTGTTAAACTTTTTCAGAATCTTATTGGAAATACAGTATTGAACTTCAATTGCATAAAACATCAGGGAAGTTTAGTTGCCAAAA
Source organism: Nephila pilipes (assembly GCA_019974015.1). Lineage (NCBI taxonomy): Eukaryota > Metazoa > Arthropoda > Arachnida > Araneae > Nephilidae > Nephila > Nephila pilipes. The sequence continues at coordinate 28,354 of BMAW01025542.1, forward strand.
TTTCGTCACGTCCTTTAAGGCTCCTGTCTACCCGCCATTTTGATTTCATCAACTTAATGTTAATCCTATGGAATTTCGACTTGAATTCTCCCATCTTTATTATTTGATCTATTTGAATGCAATAAAGTGCATCTGAAAGAGCAAAAAATAATGAATGCTTCTGTGGAATTACTTTTTTCCTCCGATTTTTAAAAATATTTGAAAATATTCTTTAAAGACCGGAAAACTCAAAAACGAATAATTAAAATAAGAATAAAAATATTTTTAAAATTTTTAGAAAAAAAGTAATTCCACAGAAGCATTGATTATTTTTTGCTCTTTCAAATGCACTTTATTGCATTCAAATAGATCAAATAATAAAGATGCGAGAATTAAAGTCAATATTCCATAGGATTAACATTAAGTTGATGAAATCAAAATGGCTGGTAGACGGGAGACTTAATTACTGTAATGAACACTGTTGTTAAAATAGTTAATTTCATTGTGTCTCTTTCTTCATTGGTACATAAGGTAATTTAAATCTCTTTTAGAAGAAATGGAAGTTGAATATTTGTATCTCCACTTATACAGCCATGCCCTTTAGCTTCGACGAGGCAATGTCTTGAATAAGATTATATCATGCATGGGAACACATTAAAGTTTTTATTAATGTGAGTAAAGAACATTTCCTGAAAAGGAATGATAAAGAATGTGTTGGAACTTCTGACAATCATTATAACATGCAACCTTTTGCGCATGTGTGTGGTGGTGTCATCCGAGTAAAAACTCGTCATTCCATCGAAAAGAATTTGGATTGAAGCCTTTTCGGCAATGGATAAAAGCGAACCACGATTGTGTCAAAAGTAGGAGTCATGGGTATTGTAAACGCAAGCCCTGTAATTTAGAAATTATGTATATTAAATTGTATATACTTCGTACTTTACGATTGTGTAAATATACCACTGTGTTCTCTTAGAGTATTAAAATCACGATGCTCTCTCCATCATTTTGTGGGATAATACTTTTTTGGATGACATCCATTTATTTTCAGAATTCTCTAAGACCCCTGGTAGACAAGAAGAGAAATTTTCTTTCATTTTGAAAATTATGAATTTGGGACCCAGAATAAAAAACTCAAATTCTTTAATGATCAAATCTCTTGGGACTCAGAGGTCAAATACTTAGGAGTTATCCTAGACTCCAAACTCACATTCAAACTTCATATCCAATCAATAATTAACAAATGCTGGGCCAAAATCAATAACTGTATACCTTTAATGGGCAGAAATTCATTACTAACTCTTGCTAACAAAGTTTTCTATAAACAAGTAATCTGCCCTATCCTGCTTTATGCTTCCCCTACTTGGGGCCATGCCGCACCTACCCACATTAAAAAGTACAGGTCCTTCAAAATATTATCCTCCGCATGATTACTAACTCACTTGGGATGTCAGAAATTCTGTCATACTCAAGGGGATCTCAATATCCTTCCTATTATTAATCACATCAACTCTCTCTCTAGAAGATTCTACAATAGACTAACAAATCTTAGTAACCCTCTAATAAGGGCACAGGTAATTTTTGCTTACAATAATGGAACCCATGCCCATAACACTTTACATTCCAACTCAGACCCTTTTAATAAATTCCTTTATCACTCCTTCAATTGCCTCTTTTTAAGTCAACCATCTCACTCCAAGACCTATATCATCATCTATTCAGGTTTTCATCAGCTGTTTAATATCCTTTCGCCATCCCTACCTCTCCTCTCTTGAACTAGTTTGCTGTCCACCACTGTGCTCCCAGCCAAACAAGAACCATTTTTACTTTTACTTTTCTTCTTCAGCTTTCACATCATTAAAAAAATTTAAATAATTTTAATTATTACTATTGTAATTTTACAATAATAATAAATTTTTAAAAAATAATCATGTAATTAATACTTCCATCTTTCTGAAGATTAGACATAATCTATCGAAGGCACTGAGAGGCTAAAAAAATGATATAAGTATTTTTTATAATCTTATCTTAAGATAAGATTAGTAAAAAAAATTAATTTAAATCTATTAAAAATATGATCCTCATTGTAAATAATTCATTCACTTTCCTATTGTCTTTCCTCTTTTTTTTTTTTTTTTTTTATTTATGTTTTTTTTTTTAAATTCATTTGTGCATTTGGCACATTTTAATATGCTTGTTTTAATATTAAAAAAAAATCAAGGCTTTAATATGACACTGAGTAAAGAGTCCACCGGACTGGCACTCGTCTCTATTTGATTGTTGTGGGACCTAGAAATTCCATAATCAGGATTGAGATATATAGTATTAGAATTTAGGATGTAGAAAGCATTAAAAATTAAGAACTCTTATTAGGAGTAATTTTACCAGGACATTAAACAAAACATCTGAAATTATAGAAACAAATGTAATGGGCATTGATGTTTTGGTGGTACGTTCTTTCAGAATAAAAGTATAAAGAATCAAAAGATTAAGATACGAAGATTTTATAAAAATTACAAAATAGTACAACGTGCACATAAGAGAGTTTAGATCGGAAATATGAAGCAAATGCTCCTTATGAATTTCAGTTTCTGGAAATAAACGAAATGACAGAGTCGCTTGAACATTTTGGAAAAACTATAACAAGTAGCAATTGTTATAAAATAATCATATCATAATTGCAATCGCAAAATTTAAATTTCCAGAGTTGAAACTAAACAATTTAATAGAAACATTAAGGAAAAGCTCTAATGGTAGGATCAGGATAAAAAGTTCCATAAAGCTTCCGAAATAGTAGATTCGATGATAAATTTCAGAACTTAATTCAATGAACATTAAAGGATTCACTTGCAAGACAGTTAGTAGAAGTTTTCCCACCAAAGGGGCAAAATTACGAGGAAGCTGTCAAACGTTTACAGAAACACTTTGGCAGAGATGGTTTGCTGATCAAGGTTTGCATCACATAACTTCTTTTTGTGGTTAATAATAATGCAAATCCTCAAGGTCCAAAATATTCAGTAGTTTAATTGTATTGTACTCTAGAAGGACAATTAAAATCATTAAGATTGGAGAATGATAACTTTTCTGCGATTCTCCTTTGCCCCTTTGTTGAGTCTTGCTTACCAAGCGATCTATTAAAAGTTTTCGAATGCACTCAGAGTGCATTAATCACAAACTACAGGGAGTGATAGGTTGACAAATCGATTAAATTGTCTTAAAAAAGAAGTTGAAACAGAGCAAAAATTAACTATAGCTCTCTCTTCTTTCGATTTAGATAACCACCATTAAAAAAGATTACTCATCATTTTTCAGAAAAAGAAAATAAATAATCGGCTGCTGATTTATTTAATAGCTCCAGACGAAATACTCTGACTTACGATTCGAAAAATGGGAAATTCGCTCGCTGTAGCGAAATCAACAATGAACTCGGCACTAGCAGTGATGAACATTGACTGGAGTTATTGCCGATAGTAAAAAGGCATTGTTGCAAATAAAACCCCATAAACATGGCTTTATTTGAAGTTTTTGTGGTGGCAGGATGGGCAGAAAGGACTGTTAATAATTTTTCAGCATTGAAGAGTTGTCTTTGGGAATAACCTCAAGCCCTTTCTTATGAAAAGCTACTCTTGAATTCTATTTGAATAATGCTCTTTCTGATTTCAAAGAAATAGCAAAAAAAAAAAAAAAAAAAAATTGAAGTCCTTTTATGTGGACAACTGTGTCCATAGTGTGGACACTGAAGAAGAATTAATGAAGTTTATTCACGAATCGCAAAAACTCCTTAAACCTGAAAAATGTAATTTACGAGGGTAGGAGAATACCATCTTTGAGAGAAATTAATCTGATTTAATTGAAACTAAAATCATTCCTGTTTTAAGATTAAGATGGTAAAGAAAAAATGAACTTTTGTATGTTGATTTGAGAAATTTAGATCCCATTGCTGAAGATCAGCCTAAACGGATTGTTTTGTCAACAGCTCACAAAGTTTTTGATCCCATTAGATTTACGCGTCCAGCAATATTAATGCCAAAATTAATGCTGCACGGAAATTAAAATTTTCTTGGGATACCCGTTTGCCATTTTGAATGGCCAAGAAATTTGTAAAGTGGAAAGAACAACTGAAATTTTTAAATATTTCTATTTCTAGATGTCAAGACAAAAATAGAGGAAACAGGAATATAACTTTACACATCTTTTGAGATGTTTCCATGAAGGCGTATGTTACGTGTATATTTTTTAGGCGTGAAGCTGATAATTCGACTGACTACCAATTGATATAAGCTAGAGGAAGTCGCCACACTCAAATCTATATCAGTATCTGGACTAGAGCTCTTAGCATGTAATGTAAGAGCAAGACTATGCCAATCTATGTAAGAAAGCTTAAGAATGAAAGAGGATGTTACGAAGTATTAGTCTGATTCGAACAATGTTCTTTTCTGAATCAATAAAAGCGAAAACTTGGCTATTGTCGTTTTCAATGGTGTAAAAGAAATTCGTCTCTTTATTGAATTAGATGATTGAAATCACATATATGGCGAATTGAATCAAGTTGATCTACCTTCTAGAGTTTGCAGTTTTGAAAACTTGACCAGGTCTAGCTCTTGTTTGGAAAACCATCCTGAATATTGACCGATGTCCAACATTTTCTTTGATGAAGATATTGTAAATACAGAAAAAAAGAAAACAGTTGTTAGAGTTACCAATACGGAAAAGCAAGACAAAATATTTATGATATTTTCTCCTCAGATCCTAAACTTCCTATGGTTTTATCCTGGATTTACATATTTATAGACAATTGTAGGGTTAAGAAGAACATAAGATAATTAGGTAGCATAACTGTGAAGGAAAGAAACAGAGCTGAGATTTCATCGGTAAAAATAGTACAGAGAGAATCTTTCCCTGGACCACAAGACAAGCGGCTTTTGAAACTTCAAACACTTGAGGAGGAAAATGGACTTTTACGAATAAAGGCAAGACTGTCTTTGAAGGATGATTTTAAAATTTTCTATCGTGTTACCCATTTAACATTCTATAGTTGAAAAGCGTTTTCGTTGGAAACATTGTACTCTAGAGCATGCTGGTATTCAGATCGTATTGACCAACCTTAGAAAAGAATTCTGGATACTAAAATATAGGCAGGCTGTCCGAAAAGTTGTCACAAATTGTGTAGTGTTCAAGAGATCTGATTCACGTACAGTAGTAAACCCAACAGCTTCATTGTATCAGAGCTGCTTCTGTGTTTGAAATAACAGAAGTCGATTTTTCTGTATCTCTCTACTAAAGGAAAATAAAAAAAAAATCCTAGATTATCATTTGTACTTGTTAAATATTTAGAGCTATACATCTTGATCAGACTACTTCATTAGCAACAGAAAAATTCCTGCAGTCGTTCCGGAGATATATGGCTCGACGAGGAAGAGCATCAGTTGTATTCGGACAATGGAACAAACTTGTTTGGTGCAAACTGTCTCATCAAAAGTATGGGTTGGGAGACAGTAAGCAAGAACAGTACTGTTAAAGAAATTTACTGGAAATTTATTCGCCATTTGCTCGTAGGTGAAGTGAGTTTTAGGAATGATTGATCGGAATGAAAAGATTAAACGAATAACTCACAAAGTATTAGGGCAAGCGTCTCTCAACCTTTAAGAATTAAATACTGTTTAGTATGATAGTGAATGTATTAACAAGAGTCGACCACTCACTTATGTAAGTGATGACACAAGTGCCCTAGAACCTCTTACTGTTAGTATGTTCCTGTAAGAAATCAGAGAGGTTAGAATACCTGACCTAGATCTCTTGGATTGTAAATTTCTGAATAAAAGGTTTGTCGGCAAAGATTATGACAAAATTTACATAAATGTTTTCGATCTGAATATTTAGGATAATTCAGACAGCATGAGGGAAAAGGTACAAAGCTCGCCATCTATCAGGATAGGAGATATTGTTTTGGTAGCCAGCGACAATATGAAAAGAATGGACTAGCCCTTAGGCTAAGTCATAAGGCCGATCCGAACTTCGTTTATCTATATCATATCTAGAGAACTTAAATTGAAAATTTAGCATCAAATAATTTCGAATATTAATTTGATTTATTTTGTAATTTTGAAAATTGTCATGTTAATTTTGAGTGCTGTATTTGAATTTCCTGTCATTGAAAACTCAAAGATGGGAGGATGTTGGAACTTTTGACTAATCATTAGAATATATAATCATTTTGCGCTTGTGTGCGGTGGTGTCATCAAGATAAAAACTCCCATCATTCCCTTGAACAGAATTTAAATTGAAGCTTTTTAGGCTATGGATAAACACGATTGTGTTAAAAGTAGAAATCATAAGTATTGCAAGCGCACATCTTGTAACTCAAAAATTGTATATATTAATTTGAACATACCTTATGATTGCATAAATATGCAGCTGAGTCCTCTTGAAGAATTAAACTCAGTGGATCAAATCACGATGCTCTCTCATCATTTTTGGGGATAATGATATATTGGATTACATCTATTGCTCTTCAGAATTTTCTAAGAATTTAGGAAGACAAGTAAGTAAAAATATTTGAATTTGGGACATAGAAATATCAAAAGAACGGTTATGAAAATTGACGTTTCTGAATGATATAAGAAAACATCTCAATGTGAACTAAATTTAGGATTGCAAGGATAGTGCCAAGCAGTGGTTGGACTTAATGAATATTGGAAAGGTTTTGCTAATAAATTAAATATATTTTACAGTGATATTAATATTATTATCTGCAAATACTTCCTTAGTGACAAAGCGCTTGTAAATACATCCTCCACATCGACCAAAAATGAACTTCAAACATTCTTTGAAGCACTTTAGGAGAAATTTCCCAAAAGCAAATACTGTAGTACTTGTATGCCTATATTTTCCTTACTAATCTAAATAGATTTAATAGACCTATTAATAATCCCATTCGATTTGTCAATTTTCGAGTAGAGGAAAAATGATAATTTTGCGATGGAACTTATTGAACTAACATCTTCAGAATTATGGAAAGTAAAATTTGCGGAATTATAAGAAAATCTGGAAGATCCCTCTGTCGACAAATCAACAGATATTTAAAAGTGCTGGATCTCATTGCCGGAGAGATTTAATTGTTTGAAGAAAATTGCATGAGTTCAGCTTTTGGTTTTGCATATTAAGTGGACAAATCTTTAATCGTATGAAAAGTATTTCAAACCTTCAGAAAAATTGTTTAACAACTGAACATTCAGAATAGCGTGTCATAATGACAATGTCAACAATGAAATAGGTAGCGAGCGCCAGTCATTATGATAATCTGCTCAATCTCATTTTTTCTTTTAATAAACATGAAATTTATTAAAAAGTTAATCAAGCATATTAAAATGTGTATGAATAACATATATGATTTAACATGAAATAGGAAAGAAGAAAAATGAAGAGAGAGGGAATTGTATGACATATATACAGGATGATAATTTTATGCTTCTTTTACCTTACTTTCCCCTCCGGAAACGATTCTGTCTCCACACATTAGTGGCGAGAAGCACTGTATGTATATATTACTGACTGTGATTGTATATATATCATTTTTTATTTTATTTATTTTTTAATTTATTTTCACAACTAAATTATTTTTGATGATTTTTATTATGATGATGATAAGTTTAAATAAAGAAGAAAAGGAAAGAGAAATATGGATAGCAATGTTTATTAGCAACTATTAAATTACATATGCTTTAATAAAAATTCAATTTCATTTATCGGGGGTGAGGGGGAGGCTCTTGAGAATAAAATGGTTGAATAGGTTAGGGTGTTTGTTTACAGTTGAAGTGGAATAAATCGTGTTTCAGTAGGAATGCTTATGGTATTGGGAAATAAAGTGGAAACAATTATTGCAAGTTTGATATGATAATGGATGGGTTTCGTTATTTTGTGCAAATAAATGCTAGGTTCTTATTAGTGGATTAGTATGATTGAAAAGTTTGAAAAAGAAGTTTCTGGATAGATGGTTGATGTGGCTATTAATTTGAGGGCATTTTAAGATGCTTGTATGAAACAGAATTTTTCACATATCAGGGAGAGTTAGGTATTATTCTTAGTAATTTGTTTTTCAGTGTTTCGATTTGTTAATGTGTGTAGTAGCCGCTTGGCCCTCTAAGAATGGTGTAATAGAATTGGTATGATTATTTGTTTGTAGAGGAGAATTTTATTAGAAAGAGTAAGTACATAGCATTTACCTATTAGTGGGATGCAGTTATGGATTTTTGCTCAGCTTTTATCAATGATGAATTGTATGTGTTTTCTGAGAGTTATTTGCAGTCCAGGATAACCCCGAGATATTTGACTTCAGAGTTCCATGAAATATTGGAGTTAAACAAATTTAACTGTGTGTCAAGAGGTGAGACCTGTCCTTTTCTAAAAATAATAGCTATGTTTTTGTTTGTGTTTGCAGCAATCCATCAAAAGGTCATTCATTTGTGAATTTTTTTCACTGCGAATAAATTTTTTGATGTCGGTAGTGGGTGCTTTATCTTGAGTCAAAATTGCTGCATCATCCGTGAAAAGACAGAGGTTATTATAGAGACTTTGAGGAAAGTCATATGTGTTCAAAGAATAAATGAGGAGGGAAATGACGGATCCTTGAGGGATTCCGGCCTGAATATTGCAAGTTACTGATAGATCATTCTCAAGTCTAACTTGAAAGGTTCTGTTTTTGAGGTATATATTGACCATGATAATTAAGTGGGGAGCAAAATTAAGATCAATGAGTTTGTAAATCAACCCATCGTGCCTGAAGTGATCGAAGGCTTTTTGAATGTCTAGGAAAATATCCCCAGATATTTGTTTACAGATGAAATCTTCAGTTGTGAACCCGAAGAAGCTATGGTGGGGATTGAAGCCAAATTAAGAATTGGGTAGACTATTATTAGGTATGGCATGGTTAAGTAATCTATTTAGGAGTACTCATTCGAAGATTTTTTAGATAGAATGAAGAAGACTGATACGGTAATAATTAGAGGGATGGCATGGTTTGGGCCAGGTTTCGGAAATAGGATGATAGAAGCGTGTTTCTGTTTTTGTGGAAAGGGCTCAAATGTGAGGCATCTATAGAAGATTTTAGTTCAATGAGTGAGAGCGTTGGGAAGAAAGAATTTATATGCTTGGTTGTGAACGCCATCTTCTCAGGGGCTTTTTCGTTTGTTTAATTTTTGAGTGAGTGGAGTATTAAAATTAATATTATCATGAGTGTCTTGGTAGTTTGGGACTATTTCTTCTGTGGATTCAATGTGTTCGTCATCATATGGAAATGCATTCTGCCTGGAAAGAGGACTCAAGATTTTGGGCAAGCAGATCAGCGTTTTTTTAGGCAGAAAAAAAACAAAGTCATTATTGCCAATTAGTAGAGGGATGTTAAATTATTTTTTGTAAGTTTGCGATTGATATTCAACAGTGATTTATCTTCTGTGTATAGAAGTTCTGTGTATTATCTTAGGAAGTTTTCCAATTTCTTGTTTTTTAAAATGCAAATTTAATTTTTGATTTGAGTTTTGAGACTATTAATAATGGGTTTCAGGAGGGGATATGTAGTATTTTACCATTATTTTCTTTGCCTATTTTTTTTTTCCTTAATGAAATCTTGGATATGGGGGGGGATCTCTGAGATATGGAGTTTTGATAGTTTTAGTGAAACTGGCTGCATTAATAGCTTTTTGGACATAAGTAGTAAAGAAGGATAGGGTGTTGTCTAGTTTATTAATGCCTTTGATGGGGGTTGCCTTTTATATTTTGATAGAGGTTATTTTGATATTGGAATCAGTTTGTTGTGGTAAGATTTCGAAGGGAATGGGAGAAGAATTTTATTAAAGATGATGTATATTAAGATGCGTGTGGGGTTTGGGATTATGGTTCCTGGGGAGTTCGTTTGTACTATGTATATTATAAAAGGGGATATTTTTAAGTATAAGAAAATCTATACTTGTGTTGGTATGGGTATTTTCGGAAAAGGAGTAGGAGAGTCAGGGGCAGTTATTTGATGATTGTGGTTATTTCAAAGGGTGCCTATTAATTTGCCAGATCTGTTTGTCCTTCCTCTATTCCAGTTGGTATGTTTAGCATTGAAATCTCCGATTAAAATGCCAGAGGGGTTATCTATGAGAATATGGAGATCGTTAATGTTTATGATATTGCATGGAGGGTGGTATATTATGGGAAGGTGAAAAATATTGATTATTTTTTGTATTGATGTAAATTATGGTATTTTCTGAGGTGGGGTATTTGTGATGACTATTTGATGACTAATTCGGGTATTTGTGATGACCATATGATGAAGAATTCTGTTTTTAATTATAATGGCCGTGACCCTCCACGAAGGGTGGTTCTGTCTGTATGATGGATAGTATAATTTGGAATTTTAAAAGTGTCAGGTTGCTTAAGATGGGTTTCCTGGTTTCTAATAATGTCGGGGCTGTGGGTGCCAGTAAAATTTTGAAATTGTGTTTTAATGAAAGTCACAAATTATACCCCTGATATTGCCCTGTTAAGTAGAACAGTACAGGAACAGGTTCGCATTAATTTTTTTTTGTTTTACTCTATTGAAGGAATATTTATATTTTATATTATTTATTTTTTACTTTAATAAATGTGTTTAAATGATATTTTTTAACATATGCACAACTTTAATTTTAAATTATGATGAAGTAATATTTATATTTTGTATTGATTATTTTTATAATCTTTAAATGATGCATAATTAAAACATACTGAAACTCTTAATCAGTATTCTTGACCTCTATTCCATAACTCTGCATATATTGCCGCGGAAATCGAATTGTTTCATATATTTCCTACAGTGTGGTATCGTGAATCATAATGGTAGCTGGGTTTGGAACATCACAGCTACAAGGTTGCTGACCCCAGATATATATCATTCAATCAATATGATGCGCTCCCTGAGTTTTGCAAATGACATTACATCGAAGCAATGAGGCATAACAGCCTTTCATGCTCTAAATTCTCTATAACTAACAATCAATCCATCAAAATAGTTAACAAACTAAACATTCTTAATAACTCATACGTTGCTTACAACGTAAATCCCATTAACAGTATATCTACAGCAGAAGCTCTGGCCATGTGCCAAGCATTAGATGATCTCGCGGAATTAAATAAAAAAAAATATTAATGTTATTCAGTTAAACTCTGTTCTAACTGCTTTTAAAAATTATAATCTACAACAATCAGATAGAGACGAGTGCCAGTCCGGTGGACTCTTTACTCAGTGTCATATTGAAGCGTTGATTTTTTTTAAAATTAAAACAAGCATATTAAAATGTGCCTAATGCACAAATGAATTTTAAAAAAAAACATAAAAGAAAAGGAGAGAAAGAGGACAGTGAATTAATTATTTACAAGGAGGATGAGATCTTTAATAGATTTTTTTTTTTTTACAAATCTTATCGTAAGATAAGATTATAAAAAATATTGGTATTATTTTTTTAGCCCCTCAGTGCCTTCGATAGACTATGTCTAATCTTCAGCAAGATGAGAGTATTATTTTATATCATTATTTTGTAATTTTTTTTATTGTTATTATTGTAAAATTACAATAATTAAAATAGTGATTATTAAAATATTATTTAAACTTTTTTTAATGATGTGAAAGCTGAAGAAGGAAGTGAAAAGTAAAAATGGTTCTTGTTCGGCTGGGTGCACAGCGGTGGACAGCAAACTAGTTCAGGAGAGAAGAGGTAGGAATGGCAATCCTCCAGAGTGTCATCCAATCCTCTATTTGTTTTAGATTATTTTGTAATTTAACTGTTACGTTAATTGGACTATTTCCTAGGGTGAGGATTGCTGCGTCATCTGCGAATAAACAGAGGCTATTGTTAGAACTCCGAGGGAAGTCAAATGTAAACAAATTTTAGCAAATTGGAGAAATTACAGACCTTTGAGGTTGACCGGCTTTTATATAGCATATTGTAGAGAGAGTATTATTAAGCTTAACTTGAAATGTTCTATCTTTAAGGTAGTTATTTAAGATAGCTATTATGTGGGGAGGGAAATTTAATTCGATTAATTTGAAGATCAATCCATCATGGTATTCACAACCCGTCATCCTTCATCCTTCAGTAATGACATTCATAACCCGTAGAAGTTGATGGACAGTGCTGTGGTGAGCACGGAAGCCGAATTGTGAATCTAGAAGAATATTAATAGTGGAAACATGAGTGAGTATTCTGGTTAGATGGATTCTTTCAAAGATTTTTGAAATAGAATTTAATAGACTGATAGATCGATAGTTGGATGGAATAGAATAATTTTGGCATGGTTTGGGGAAAAGAATAATAGTTGCCTGTTTCCATTTTTGTGGAAAATGTGCATACATGAGACATTTATTAAAATTTTTTGTGAGATGAGTAAGTGCTTTGGGAGGAAAGAATTTAAAGACCTGATTGTGAAAGCCATCCTCTCTGGGGGCTTTATTTTTGTTTAACTTTTTAATTATGGTAGCTGTTTCAGAGGGGGAGATGAGTAGGGGAGAGAAATTTAAATTGGTATGGGCTTCAAGTTAATTTTGAACTATTGATTCTATTTTTTCAATATGATTATCATCTTATGTTGGATTTTCTTGGAACGAAGATTCAAGATTATGGGCAAACAGATCAGCTTTTTCTTTATCAGAGAATACCATAACATTATTGCCTATTAGTGGGGGGATATTTGTGGCGGCTTCCTACGTCATTGTTAGACGTCATTTATGACTGCGGAGCTGTAAGCTGATTTAAAGAAAAAGAGGGAACGATCTTTTCTTGACACACTTGTTTCGCAGATTTCAGACCTGTGAAGGTCACGTTTTAAAGTTGTTCTTGTTAAGTTTCAAATAAATGATTAGTTCTTTGTATCTCGTGTCTTTTGGTCTTTCACAGTTGTTTGTTTAGCCTACACCTTCTGATATGACATAATGGGAACGGATGGTTTTATCAACTCCAATCCCCATAAGCTGGTGATCCGGTGAAGGAACAAGTGTTGACGACTCCTGTAAAGGCTAATTGGATGCTGAGGAACTTACCATCAAACTTGGAAGCAAGCTGTAAAGATATGTTAACCGTCGGAAACTCTCTGAGATCTGTGAATTGGTAACGTTCTAATCTATGGTTCGAACCTCTGAGGCAGGAAATTAGTTGGAAAAGTTTTTATTTTCTTACTTTCGCTTTGAGATGTTGATTTAGCTACATCTGGCTCTTGCGCCAGTGCGCTTTACATTCTCACTCCCTCCTCTTGCACCATAAACTTCACGATTACTCACTCATTATCCCACTCGCTCAGATAAAGATCTCGCTTGATGGTACAGATACTAAAAGTAAAGGAACTGTGGGTTCAAACAATGGTTGTGACAGAGTTACTGTTAAGGTTACTAGTTTTTGGCCTCGTAATGTAAAGCTATTTTTTATGCAGCTTGAAGCTAGTTTTAGGTTAGCTGGCATTACGGTCGAACAAACCAAATTTCATCATTTGGTTGCATCATTGGACCCTGAAACTCTTTCACATGCTACGGATATAGTGAGTGAACCACCCCCGTGTCCTTATACAACTCTAAAAACCGTTTACTAGAGCAGTTTGAAGTATCGCAAAACCGTAAAGTAAAAACTCTAATTGAGGATTTGAAATTAGGTGATAGATCCCCGTCTTTATTGCTGAGACAAATGCGCGAATTGAGTTAAAACCATTCACACGAATCCTTTCTTAAGAACATCTGGATGAGGCGTTTACCATCGCAAGTTCAAGCCGTTTTAGCTGTTAGTTCAGAGAGCCTTAACAAGTTAGCGGAAATGGCTGACAAAATCATTGAGTTTTCGCAGGGCAGTTTAAACTCTGTTTCTAATGGTAATTCGAGTACTGGTCACGTTAGTCGTTGAGAGGAGCAATTGTTTAAGATGCAACAACAGTTAGATGAACTCTCGAGATTGGTCAGGTCGGGTTCAAGATATGCATCTCCGAAACCTCAACGTAGACGAAGTACAACAGTATCTAGAGCTAGTGCAAAGAAACAGGAAGGTTGGCAGTGCTGGTATCATTTTAGGTATCGGGAAAAGGCAAAACGTTGCGTACCTCCTTGTGCATTTGAACAAGAAAAACTCGAATCACTCACAGGAGTAGCGACGACTTCTGTTTTAAGAGGTGAAAGTCGCAGGCTTTTTGTGAACGATGTAAGCAATCCTACCTGTTTTCTTGTTGATGCTGGTAGTGATGTTTCCGGTTATCCTAAATTGTATGTAACTAAAGGTAATGGAAAAACTGATTTCTTTTTATACGCAGCTAATGGCTCTAAAATTGCAACTTTCGGTTCTAAATTATTGACACTTGATTTAGGTTTAAGACGTAATTTTCAATGGCCTTTCATTGTCGCTGAGGTTACAAAGCCTATTATCGGTGCGGACTTTCTAGAGCATTTTGGTTTACTGGTTGATTTGAAAAAACGCTGTTTGGTTGATCCTTTAACTGATTTAAAAGTTAGAGGCAAAACTACTTTAAGTAATGTCCCATTAGTAAAAACCATTGTCGGGAATTCCGAATACTTGGCGTAAGTTTAAGGAGATTACTCAGTTGAACGTTTCCCTAAGAATACAATTAAGCACGATACTGTACAATTCATCCCTACTGTTGGACCCCCCGTTTGTGCAAGAGCTCGTCGGTTAAATCCGGCTCAAATGAAAATCGCAAAACAAGAATTCGAGTATATGATGGAGAGAAGTATTTTCAGGCCAAAAGTAACTGGTCAAGTCCCTTGCATATGGTTCCCAAAGGATCATCAGAGTGGAGACCTACAGGAGATTACAGGGCTTTAAACCGTATCACAATACCTGATAAATAACAGGTCAATTGAAAAGTCCCCGACCTGACACATAGATGGCGCTACTAGAATTAAATCCACATGTTTTTTAGTTAGCCCTAATCCTCAAAAGATGCGTGTATAAATTTGACAGCTGTCGGATCATTAGTTTGTGAATTATAGCATTTTGAGTGAAGCAACTTTTGTTATTGTGAAAAAAATGGATAAAAAGGAATTTCGCGTGTTGATAAAATATTGCTTTTTGAAGGGAAAAAATACAGTTGATGCAAAAACATGGCTTGATGCCGAGTTTCCGGACACTGCTCCAGGAAAATCAACCATCAAGGATTGGTATGCTAAGTTTAGACGTGGTGAAATGAGCACTGAAGACGGTGGACTCCCAAAAGAGGTTGTTACCGACGAAAACATTAAAAAAATCCACAAAATGATTTTGAATGACCATAAATTGAAATTGAATGAAATAGCAGACACTCTAAAGATATCAACTGAATGTAAACATCATATCATTCACGAATATTTGGGTATGAGAAAGCTCTGTGCAAAGTGGGTGCCACGCGAGCTCACTTTTGACCAAAACTAACGACGAGTTGATGATTAGGAGCAGCGTTTGAAGATGATCAAGCGTAATAAACCCGAGTTTTTTCGTCGATATGTGACAATGGATGAAACATGGCTCCATCATTTCACTCCGAAGTCCAATCGACAGTCATCCGAGGGGACTGCACACGATGAACCCGCTCCAAAGCGTGGGAAAATGCAACAGTCGGCTGGCAAGGTCTGTATTTTGGGATGCGCATGGAATAATTTTCATTAACTACCTTGAAAAAGGAAGGACCATCAACAGCTTCTATTACATAGCATTATTGCACCGTTTGAAGGACGAAATCGTCGAAAAACGGCCGCATTTGAAGAAAAAGAAAGTGCTACTTCACCAAGACAATGCACCGTGTCACAAGTCAGAGAAAAGGATGGCAAAAATCCATGAATTGGGCTTCGAATTGCTTCCTCATCCACCGTATTCTCCAGATCTGGCCCCCAGCGACTATTTCCTGTTCTCAGCTTTCAAAAGAATGCTCGCTGGGAAGAAATTTTCGTCGAATGAAGAGGTGATCGCCGAAACTGAGGCCTATTTTGAAGCAAAGGACAAATCGTACTACAAAAATGGCATTGAAAAGTTGGAGGGTCACTATAATCAGTGTATCACCCTTGAGGGGAATTATGTTGAATTAAAAAAACTAATTTTTCCAAAAAACTGTGTTTTACTATGGTAGGCCGGGAACTTTTCAATTGACCTGTTACCCTATTCCTCACATTCAAGATTGCATGCATATGTTAAAAGAAGGTATTTTCAAAAAAAGATTTGGTACGTGCTTATCACCAAATACCTGTGCACCCTCCAGATATACCCAAGACAGCCATTATTACCCCTTTCGGACTTTTTGAATTTCCGTTTTTAAACTTTGGTCTTTGTTCTGCCGCGCAGACTTTCCAAAGGTTCATTAATGAGGTTTTGAGAGGACTCGATTATTGTTTCCCTTACTTGGATGACATCCTAATTGCCAGTGAAAACTATATCCAGCACAAAATACGTTTGGAAGAAGTTTTCACACGATTTAAAAATTATGGTATCGTGTTAAACGAGTCTAAATGGGACTTTGGTAAAGACACAATAGATTTTCTTGGGCATACAATTAATGACAAAGGATGTACTCCTCATAGTGAAAAGGTTCAAGCAATTATAAATTTCTCAAAACCCGTTACTATTTCTGACTTGCATCGTTTTTTAGGTATGGTAAATTATTACCATAGGTTTATTCCAAATATTACATCTATTTTGTCACCGTTGAATCAGCTGTTAATCGGTGCAAAAAAACGTGACAAAAGGGAGGTTCAGTGGAATCCGGAAAGGGAAAAAAGCTTTGAAGAGATTAAAACAGCTATGGCGAATGCAACGCTTTTATACCATCCTTCTGTAGATGCCAAATTAGCGTTGGTTACGGACTGCAGTGATTTTGCTATGGGAGGAGTCCTCCAAGAAATTTCTTCTGATGGTCCTAGACCTCTTGGATTCTTTTCGAAGAAGTTATGATCTGCACAATGCAAATATTCCACTTACGACCGATAATTATTGGTAGTTTATAGTGCAATACAACACTTTCGATATCTGTTAGAAGCTCGTATTTTTACTTTATACGTAGACCATAAACCTCTTATCTTCGCTTTTTCGCAGAAACATGAAAAGGCCCCTCCCAGACGATTGAGACAACTAGATTTCATTTCGCAATTTTTTACAGACATTCGGTACTTTCCAGGTAAGGGTAATGTCGTAGCTGACACTTTGTCTAGGATTAGTGAGATACAGTTTTCCTCACTGTCTGATTTGAAGTTATGGTCGAAGTTTCAAGAAAGGGACGAGGAGTTGAAATCAATTTTAGAAGGTAGAACGGAATTCAGTGGTAAATTGATAAAAATACAAATGCCTGATGGTGCTAAATCGCTATACGCGGATTGCTCTACA
>BMAW01025544.1:0-15533 GCA_019974015.1 Nephila pilipes
TGTATGGGTATCACTGTGTAATAGTTTCTTACAAAACGTAGATACATTCTTTTTCTTTGTTTCTAAATTTAATTTTTTGATAGATAAGCATTTTCATGTTAAATTTTTGTTCCAGAACAGCTAACGTTTTCTCATTCTATTCCAAAATATTTAATTGTAAAATGTATCAAATTTTTAAAGGTTGGAAATAACACGAACAAAATTTTCATCATAACACTTTTGAAAAATCATCCTTACTTTTCCATCAAGTTCTTCCCAAACTTCCGTACAATCATAGATCTCCTGTCCTCCCATGACAAATTTCTCTGCTTTTCCGTGAATCAGCTGAAAGCTGGAAAGTCCAAGAGCTGATCCCCATATAAAGATCATTATAAGTGGTCCTCTAGATTTTGTCCATCTGAGACTCAATGGATACATAATTGCATAGTATCTGAAAAGGGGGGAAAATCAAATCATTATTAAAAGTACAACATTCTATAGCGAAATATGGTAAAATATTTTGTAATTAAAGAGAAATTTATTTATTATATTAAACAATGTTGTAAACTTTAGTTATTTGTTGAGATATATTCAATGCTTTTCATGGTTTCATAATAATGATTCACTATGATTGTTCCTATCTCGGAAACAAAAGTCTTTATTAACATTGAAATTACTTTAGATAGGTGTCAGTATTTTACTAAAATTGATGAATTTCTCTGTACAAATTTATATTTAGGATATTTTAGATGTCATTTTTGTATAAAATAAGAGAGGAAAGTAGAATTTATAGTTGAAAATTATTTAAAATCACAAGAATCATAAGATAATATTCATAAACATCATTTTTATTAACTTCTGCTTAAGCGTAATGTAAAATAATAGCATGTATGGGAAATTTTAATTATTATTTTGTCATTTTACTATTAATTTTAGAATATATTTTACAGGGTAAATAGACTTAAGTATGTAAATATATTCTTGTTTTGTTCTTAAAAAGCTGGAATTTTTTTTCCTTTTTTTTTTTTGCATTTAATATTACATTGCAGATGGACGATAAATTATCAACATTACACAAGAATGACAAATTATCAGTAATTTATTAAAATTATATTACAGATACATGATAAATTATAAATCACCACTCTCGTATGCATATAAACAACCATTGCTAAAGTGGTCATTCTAAAGAAATAACTTTCAAAATCTCTCTAAAATTTGAAGAAATGAGCTAAAATAATTTATCTGATTGTTTTGGTTTCATGTTTCTTATTTAATAAGCTTTTCCATTGTGAGTTATCGTGGTGCAAGGAATGAGAAATGCAATTGAAGTCTACAAGATGCTATAAATAATTTAAGGTCTTATAAACTCAAATTTACAGATTATTAAATTTGAGAAAATATTTCAAAGTATTACTCCGTTCTTTTTGTAAGATTTTATTTCTTGAAGAAAATTTATCAGAAAAAATACTTATTCCTAATTTTAATAATAGGTAATATCGTCATATTTTGAAGACACTAGAAACCCTACTTTGATTTTCATCCTATCACCGAAATGTCATATATTTATAATCTTATTGCCGAAAGAAAACATGAAATAAAATGTTAACTCTTCAGAAAAATACAAAAGAAATATTTCAATTTAATTAACTGGATTTATAATAAAATTAATGTATTTAATGTACTTAATTTTATGTACTTATGTACTTAAAAATTATGCTCTTTTTCCGGTTGTAACTTGAAACTTGACAATATTTTTTGTAGATGTAAATCATACACAATCATTCTATACCAATAATATACTCGTAATTTTAATTATATAAACAGAACAATTTACTAATATATAGGATTTAAATTTAAAAAAAACCTTGATAATTCACTTTCAAGTACATAAAAAAATTCATATTTCTAACAAGTGTGTTTGTGTCTGAAATTTTGTGAAGAAAAAAGCCATCTTAGAGTATTTAGAATGATTGCATATTTTAAAAAGGTTTAGAGGAAGAAAAAGTAGCTAATTTTAAATAACCATTCAGGTTTGGACATTTTTTTTCTTGCATTTTATTTCTTTTTTTCACAAGTAAGTGGTGTTTTGAAATTTTATTCTCCTTTTTTTAATAAATTAATCTTATGTTTTCACAAAAATTATTTTTTTATTTCAAACTTACAAAAAAAGTTAAATGTCAGCACTAAATCATAATTAATAAGAAATAAAGAATAAAAAAATGAAAGGGAAGAAGAAAATTTCTAACTTGATGAATTAGAAAAAAAACATATAGTCAAAGAATTTGACAAGTTTCAAAGTCCGAATTTCAGATAAATTAACATAAAAGTAAAATAAAAAATACATACATTTCGTCTGAGAATGACATTTACAAAAAAAAAATTATTCTATAAGTTTTACGATACGAAAAGAAAAAAGAATGATTGATTAAGTATTGTAACTGAGTTAGTTCGAAGTATTTTATGAAGCCTTTAAATATATGTACTCACAGAGACATTTATATTAATCGAGTGATAAACCAGTAATAACTTTTGAGTTTTTTTTATTAAATTGAAATAAAATGAAGTCATCAATTTAAACTAAAGAATATTTTGCATTTGTTTTGTACTTCATCTTATTACATGTTGATTCAAAAATGAATTTAGTTCATTTTTACTAAAGGTTAAAAACCAGTTACTTTTTTTTTCTATTGATACAATTAAGAACTAAATTTCTTAAAAAAATATTTATCAGTAGAATTCAGAACATTCTCTTACTCTAGAAAATTTTTCCATCTGAGAGTTTTTAACAAAATATATCCTTTTTTGCTACAAGAATCAAACTAGCTTACACTTCCTTTAATTGATATTCGAATTGATTGATATTTTTTTATTGATTTTTTTATTTGAATTTTAATTGATAGTTGAATATTGAAAAAATACTGAGTATTAATTTAAATAAAAATATAAGAATTGAAAGAAAAGTTTGTAATTTTGGCACCATTGAATATTTATTTCTTATCGTTCTGGGATTTTTATTTTAATATTGTGCCTTTTATTTTACATAATTTTAAATTTAGTAAAAATATTTTTACATTACAAGCTTGTAATTTACAGTAAGAAAATACACAGAACGAAGAAATACGCCTCATAGAATCTAAGTTAAAATGCTTCTAAGCTCAAGCTTTTACAGTAAACGTTTTATAATTTTTTTTTGAAAATTGCTTCATTTGGAATTATTGTAAAATTGCATCTAAGACAATAAAGAAAGTTTGCATAATTTTCTACGTAGAACAACTAAAAGCAAAATCCAATATTGTGATATGTGTAGAAACTTCAAATATAATATAAATCTCTTTATCTAGAATTTTTTTAGCCTGAATTTCTTAATGTTTTGAAACATACCACATAGCTGTGAGAGGAAGGATTCATTAATTAATCATACTTAACGAAAGAATTATTATACTTAGAATACAGTTTCTATAGAGTATTTTTGATACATTCATATCCATGTAATTGGTTAAAACTATCCTTAATGTTTATCATTATCTCCAAACATAACTATTAAAAAGAAATAAGAAATATGCATAAGAAAATCAAGGAATAAGTAGAAAAGTTTTGAAAATAAAGTGTAAATTACATTTCTCTATATTAATCTCTTTTTCATAATTTGTATCAAAATAAACATTACTGAAATAGTAGCTTCGTAGAGAAAGTAAAAATAGCTATAATATATTAGAGTTCTGAATTGTTTTAGATAGGTGTTTCCTTCTGAGAAATTTCAGAAGTTATTTTACTCTCTTTGAGATTTTCTCTCGTATCATTATAAGTATTATAATTTAACGATCAAAATATTTTTGTTCATTAATAAATATTTATCGTGGTTTACTTTATTTGAATTTTTTGAAAGTAATTTCATTGTCTATAATCTTGATTTTATAATATTTCAAGTCAAGATAAGTTAAATTATTTTTGAATCATTTTTCTTCTTTTATTATATATTTTAATTTTCGAAGGTATTTTTTTTTCAAGGAGTAATTTATTTTATGTTTTGAAACATTCGTTCTGAGTAGCTAAAAGAAACAGAAATCATTCGGTTTATCGTGGATTGTATTCCAAGCAAAAAAAAAAACATAATAGTCTTTTCCCTTATTATAATTCCTTCATCCAACTTATTATTCACTCATCTAATTAAAATGTCGTATGTAGCATCAAGTATGTCTACGAATTTTATATCCTTCCAATTTTATCCATATTTACGTTGAATAATTCGGAAACGTTACAGGAATTTTACTGGATTTCACAGAAAAAAAAAATCGAAAGATAGTGAAGACAATATTTGTTGAATATCCTTATACAAAACATTTCGAACTTCTAGTATTTCTGTCTTGGGGCTAATATCAAAAAAGCTTATTTTGTGACCTATGATTTATATCCTGTAAACAAAAGTAAGATTTCCAAGTGATCCAATTCTGCAATACCTTGTGACATGCTCCGTTAGGAAATTTGTTGGGAAATTGGCTTTCATCCAAGGGTCCGATATTGATGAAAATATAAATTCCGTGTATACATTATTGGGAGTTTCAAATGAAAGTTCTGTTCAGTTGGGATATTTCTTTAAAACCAATGTTAAGTCGAAATATTGTCACAGAAGTGTTTATTTTTATGAGAGAAGTTATTTACATGATGAATTTTTTTAAGAAATCGAATGCTGAATAAAGTAAAAGGATGAAATGGAAATAACTAGAAAAATTTCCTATAGGATGAGAAAAATCAACACACTTAAATACTTATTACTCAACAAACTATTTCCTTCTCATATTAGCGAATAAAAATTGAACTGTGGTTATCTATGTTTTGATTATGTGGACAAAAGTGAAATCCATTCAGGAATTTTTTTTTCTTATTAATAAGAAATACCACTTTCGTATGGTATTTGTTATTGAAATACTGTTTTTAACTTGCAAAAATATTCTTTTCAAAAAATCTAAAGTTCTCGGAAAGTTTTATCACACACTTACGCCAGTTCAATAATAAAACACATAAAATATCATCAAAACACTTTGAACATAAAAATGTTTTAAATGCCAGTATTATTATAATTTAAAGCAGAAATCTGAAATTTTGTCTTTCTTCTTATGTTTGTAAACTTAAATATCCACCGTTAGTGTGTAAATCACAAATGAAAACATAAAAAAAATTATTTTTTAAGTCAAATTATTTACTTAGAATGGTTCATTTTCATTTAATCCAATGATTATAATCATGCTACAAGTTAAATATGTTGGAGAATTACAGAAAAACACTTGCACTAGAGTGATAATTTTTTATTGAATAGAGCCACGCATCTCTTTTAGAACAACTTACTTACAATGCTGACTGAATAAAACCTCCGAATACTTGTGAAAGTACGTTATAAGAAACAGAACAGTTGGCTGAAGTATATAAAGAAATACTTTCTATAAATTTCATAACATGTGTGTAGGAATTATACATAAGAATTAAGGAACCATTAGAATACACATGTGTATATTTTTATACCTCATAATTATCTGACGTTTGAAATGTGGCTGGATACATATGGAAAAATCCAAGAATCTAGGAATCACACAAATCATTATAGCTAGCTTAGAATAGTGATAAAAAATTTAATGATTTGCTATATTACCGGTAATTCGAAAAAATTTAAAAATAAAACTGATATTTTGTTAAATTCGTCGGAATTTTTTAATCCATGAGTATAAAATAAAAATTACTAACAATAATAATAAAACTTTCATATTATTCTAATAAACAATGTGGATTATATTAAAATAATTTATGTTCATGAAATACATTATATAAATAAAATTCAACAGTTTTATAAGAAATCATATAAGTCATACTCATACTTAAATAAGTTTTTAATCTTGGAAGCTATTATAAAATATATAATTAAATTACTTGATATATAGTTTCAAAAGGTTTCAAAAAGTAAGGTCACAAGAAACATAACTATCAACACTTTGATCTTGCAACTGTGATTTAATTTCTTATGTAAAATAAATCCATTGTAGAAAACGCTTTTTTTAAGACTTACTGCTTTAAAAAATGTATTAAAATTATTTCACTATTTGAAATATTTTCCCTTTATAATTTTCAGTTGAAAATACCTCCAGTTTCTTGAAAGATTTTTTAAAATTTATTATTTTTTGTGCAAGAGAAATGGATCATCATTGTAAATTTCTATTTCAAGCTAAGTTTTTCTCTCATGGATAACACTATCATAGATATAAAAATAGCCTATACTGAAATTTAGAATCAACAACACATGGCTGACTGTAGTAACTATGTCAGAGAGATTAAATCACCTGTCTTTTCGCATAAATCAATTCCACAATTTTACCTTTAGCTGTTGTATTATTTGTTTAGAACAAAATAAAATTCAATAAACTAAATTTTCTCTCTTATAACGATGTTGGAGGATAGTTAAATAATCAGTTTTTTGTTCTTTTATAGGGTTTTTATCAATGCCTTCTTAAAATCGTTACTCAACATTGCGTTCTGATCAGTTTGTTTATTCTATTACAATTAGAGTGGTAACATCGGCAATATGTAATTTCCTTTTTCGTAATCAATGATTATAACAGCAAATTTAATGAGTTGCTAATTTTTTTTCAATAAGACAACTACCAAATATCGTTATCGTTAAGATATATATCTCACTTTTAATCTGTTACACTTTTTTCTGACACAGTTTTTAATATTAGAAAAAAACCACTCTAACACAGTAAGTAAACTATTCCAATTACGTTTTACAGTCTAGAATTAAGGAATTTTTTCACATTTCTTCTGTTACATTTTTTGAAATATATTATCATTTTTGTTGGGAACTTGAGAAACATTTTTACTATATTGAAAATTTCCTCTTTTCACAAAATTGAAAGGAAAATATGTATTCATACGTTTGAACAAAAAATAATTATAAAATGATGGAAGTATTTTTTGAAACGACCTTCATCATTGCTTGGAAATATCTTTACATCCTAACTTAGAAAAATTAAATTTTCACAAAACTTTTATAATTACTTCTTAGATAATTTTTTTTATCTACGCACAATAAAACATTTTTAGTAGAGTTCATATAACTGTACTTTGAAAATGATAAAATAGCTCTTTGTAATAAAATTAAGAGTAATAATTGAATGAAATGAGTCTTGGAAAATGTAATAAACCATGACTAGTTGAATTAGTGGTGAACTTATTCAGATTTTTTAAAATTTAGAATAAATAATAACTCACAAAACAAGAACATTTATACAGTAGTTTATTTGTAACAATAATTCTAAAAATGACAAAACGACTTGCCACACTTAAAGGATTTCACTCTGTAATTAATGTAAGTTTTTTTTGTCTAAAAATACTAGTTTGTCCTAACAGACTATTCACACATTTGCATAAAATAATTTGGTAGCAAAACGTTTATGTTTAGAAATAAATTGTAGTGTTCTTAAATATTTAATAGAATTTCTTTCCTGTAGTTACGATAGAAACTTAAGAAATTTATATACTTCTTATTTAGAGTATAAATTTAAATAAATGATTATAAAACACCTTCAAAATATGTAAAAGAACAATTTATAATATGTCTATTCATTTGGAGTAAAATATTCCTCGCAGGATATGATTTCTAATTTATGAAAGATTATTCTGCATTTAATTAGAGGTTTTTATAAAAAAAAAATAGTTTGTTTTACTTAACGATACTATTCATAGATTATAACAATTTGATCGCAAAATGTTTTCCTTAATTACAAGACTGAAATGCATTTAAATATTCAATATAAAACTTTTGTAATGCTATGATATAAATTAGAGAACTTTTAATGCTTTCCTTATTCAGTATAAATGCTAACGAATAATTGATTAATAATAAAACGTCTTCAAATTATATCTAAGAGGTATGTCTAGTACTATTTTTTGTATGAACTGATACATTCCTATATATATTTTATTTAAATAAACGGTAGATCGAAAAGTCAATAAAATGAATCTTTTTTGCACAATATATACGAGTATGTTATAATTTTATAAATTTAGTGTTACACTTTTTCATTCTTTTTATCGCATTTATACTACACTTTTTTTACTATTATTGTATTAATAGTGTACTAACCTAATTTTTCTAGAAATCTGTTAGGCTTTTACGCATCTATTCTCGATTTCGTAAATGAAAGCGATGGCAAAATGTTGACAGTCAAAGTTTGAAGATATTCTTAGCCATGCGTATAATACGTGTTCAACTGGACCTAATAGTAAATAAATATTTTTACCGTGCACCCATAAGATGATTTTTGTAACATTGGTGTGAGATGTGGGAGTGAATGCATGTGATAAGCTTTTAAGAAAAGGTAAAGGAGGACCACTTAAAAATCCTGATGGAAATGAAAGATGTATAAAAAGAGATGAAAGTTGCATAAGAAGAAATTATATCGGAAATGAAACTCTGGTGTGAAGAATGGCAAGCTGCACAACCAGATATGAAGAGTGGAACAGAGCAATGGCGGGAAGAGTCGATATGTTAAATCCAGGGTGTAAAAGGAATGAATGGAGAAGTAAAAGACAAAGTTCAAAGAAATATCAAGAAAATAGAGAGAGAAATTTATAGAGAAAGATTGAAGAAGAAGAGGACAAAAGTAGATCGAGGGAATGGAAGTTCCGAAGATTCAAGAACTTAAGAGGTGGCTTTACAAAATCGTTTAGTCATATAGTTGACATCAATTATTTTCACAGATAAGCCACTAAAGACGTGGATAAATAGCTGGATCGAATATTTTCAGAAATAGAAATGAGTCAACTGCAGATGTTTTAGAGAATGGACTTGATAAGAATTTGAAATTTGAGAAGAATGACGTCACCTTTGATTTAGGTGGTATCTATCCTAAACATTGATACATTCCTTATCTGAAATATGATCAACTGTTGGAGACACTCATCTGAGAGAGGTGAAGATTTTAATAATATAATAGTTGTCAATTTTGTTCATTAATTTAAACGTAAACATCTGTAAAACCTCAAATCTAGCCCAATTCATCTACCAAGACTAAGATCTGCATGTAAAGAGTCAAACGAACACCATCTAGAAGCTCAGAGGCTATTATTGAAATTGATACAATTTCTTAGGCATTCTTATTCCAAGATCGCCAGAGTAAAATTTGAAGAACAGTGTATGGAACTCCTGCATTTAAATTTTATGCTAAAACTGACAAAAGCATCATCTATAATATTTGCAAGTACATAAATACTGATGGAGCAGTAGCGTAAGGAGCAAGAATTAAAGCTGCACTGATGACTAGTTGCACAGATAAGATAAAAGACGTTCTTTTAGTAGATATGGAAACTTTGTCTCACGGCATGGAAAGTGCTGATAGAGTCATGATCAAGATCATTGAGAGAAATTTAAGAATTCTTGAAAGTCCTTTCAGTGGATGAACAACAACGTAGATGCTTTTTGGTCCAATGTAAAGGTTGCCCTGTTATGTCCTCTTTGGTCTACCGAGTGATGCACCTTTCTTGCCAAGTACATACATGAGTAGCTTAGAGGTACGTTCGGAAAGCGTACTTGCGTTTACCACAGAGAGAACTAAATTACCCTGCTAAGGAATGAGCTGGAATCTATGAAAAGGCCAGTGTCCTAGACTACAACGGAACTGCGAAACACCTCTTCAAAAAACTAAAAGATGTTGTCATAATAATATAGAGGTCACCGAATGCTAAGACAGAAACCATTCACATTAATACTCTAGCTCCATGTTGAGCAACTGATCATATATGCACGTAATAAAAAGGCTGGGGCTTAAGGCTGGTCAGATTTTAAAGAGAGATGCAGTATTACGGAACTGCGACGCATTTTCCTTGTAATGAAACATTTTTGGTTAGAAAGAAAGATATACAGAGTTTTCGTTAGATATTAAGTAATTAGAAGAGAAGATATAGATTCTTCTAGAATTTCCTTGATATCACATCTGACCGTGAAAGCTATAAATACCCGGAAGTCCTAAGATGAGTAAATACTGCCTTTCATTAACACTGGAGCTTTGTCTGCAGTGCGAACTGTAAGCTGAACGTTATTGAAAGAACTGTTAGTGTTTACTATTGATTTGCTTTCTATTGCGTTTACAATCTATAGACGAGTTGAATCATTTATGTTGTGTGCTAATCTGTGTATGTTCAATCACTTCTCATTGTTCTATTAATGTGTACAAGTTCTACGTGTGCTTCATCATTTACTGAATATTTGGAAATAGAGCTTTATTGTCCAATATTGCTCCGGGACGGAAGCTTTATTCAAAATGTTTCAGGAAAAGGCTTTCTCCATACACCTACAAGATGTTTTTTGTTACAATATAAAAAAACATTAAGATACTATTGAGTGCCTATCTTCATAAAAAATGATAAGGAACATTTTAGTAGAAGAGTCGAATTAAATTATCTTAAAAAATCTTATCGACTTAAATTATCTTAAGAATCTTATGATCTACAGGTTATATTAAAATACAATAAATAAAATTATCTTTGAGATGAATCTCTATTTTCTAATAATAATAACATTAGTCTCTTCATCTAATTATATATACATATTTATAAATTATATATAAATAGAGAGAGAGAGAGAGAGAGAGAGAGAGAGAGAGAATCATAAACTATTGTAAGAAGAAAAAAATATTTTACTTTCCTCAAGAAATTAAAACATATGTTTAAAATATTTACAATTATATATATGAATAAATTTCTTTGTTTCTATAACGAAATTATTTTCGTATGAGAATAAAAAGATAATATTTTATGAGATAAAAACACAAAAGCACAAAATGATAAATAAATCTATAACTATTTTCATCTTTAAAATAAATATTTCTGCCAAACAAAGTATTTTAAGAATAAAATATTTACTTTGTTTCTATTTATTTCCTTGATCATTTTCATCTTATATTTCTCAAGACTTCCTTTAATTTTATGAATTTTCTCCGAAGCAAATATTAATTTCTTATAAGGTTATAAGTTGGAAAGTTATTTTTCAATAGTTGCTTCGGGACGCTACGATCGTTGTCATGCATAATAGAAATTTTAAAAGAAGCATTCAGTTGTTAGAAAGTAATTAGTACATTATAGCATCTTAGCTATTAAGAATATTAACTTAAGTCTGATTAAAATTGACTAATGATTTGAAACTATCATTTTTAAGATATTATAATATTATAATAAAAGTTATTATATGATTATAAATTTTCCGAATAAAAGAAATACGTGAATTATTAAATGTTTTTCTTCACTTTTAGATTGATTGAACATTTTAGGATAAGCGCAATGCAGTAAGAAATAATAATTTTCTTAAATATTGTAAAGAACATTGTATGAAGAAAAAGTATTTTTCAAAATTTTCTCTGAATATTTGAATTGTTTATTGGAAGTAACACTACTATAACTTTAAAATTCAATCTTTAACATAAACTGGTGCCAAAAAGTTAAGCATATTTTGTAAATTACGAAACATTGGAGTAACTATTGATAAATGGTTTCGAAGTTTCATGAAAACTCATCGGTTGAAAGTAAAACTTTTATCTTTAATGAAAACATTTTAGCCCTAGTACGCAAAACTCCTGCACTCATCGGAATGCGGATACCCCAGCTCGCACGGCATAAACAGTTCTTAAATCTTTAATGCCATTCACGTGCCTGAACGCGTGATTGCAAAATAAATGCAGATGTTTCAAAAAGTAGGAAATATTAACCAACTACTAGTACCAGTTTGTCCAAGTATCACAACATTTCGGGAAGACAAATATCTGGCAATAACTGCTTTACGTCAGAGAGACAGTTGTGCCAGAGAATTGGGTGAAGAGCTCACATCTGCCTTATTCTTGCGAGTATCCAGATAAATTGTTTACAAAAAACTCTTTTAAGTTGATCTCTATGCCAAACTACCAAAAGTGTATCCATTTTACTGACATCTACTCATAAAAACTCTTATTTAAACTATAATTTAGGACAGATAGTCAATGTGATGTCTTGTGACAAATTTTGCTTTGGTATTAACACGGATTGTAAAGATAGGGCGAGAACAAGGAGATCAATTTCATAATGGAAACATCACGGAAAAACACCGTATTCCATCAAGAGCCACTCAGCCAGCCACTGATTTACCTGATCTGATTCATATTCAGCATTTGTAAGGATAGGTTTGAAAAACGACTACGCACCCACCAATGTCCGTTCTCGAATTCAAAAGAGCTTTTCGGGACGTTTGGAATTATTTAAGCCTACAATTCATTCACAATGCAACAGAAAGTGTGGAAAGTCATGGTGCAGGGTGCCTTGCTCTCAATTGTGACCACGCACCTTATTAAGCTGCAGCATCACTTTTTTATTCTATTCGCCTCTTTAGTTTTCTTTAAAGGGTGAACTTCTCTTACTCCAAGTTTCCTTGAAGCTATTTGTTGGATAAAAATAGTGATTATTATCGTGTTCTACATTGTTTACTTTTTTATATCAATTTTACACTTACATTTCACATTTCCTGCCATTCCTTCATTATTCATTTACATTCAAACTCCCTGTCTCTTGAGAGTTATTAGAACAAGTATAATTTTAAACATTCAATTAAGATTACAAAAATGTCGCTAATTTATTTGTGTGAATAAATTTAGAAATAAATATAACCCCAGAAACTAAAATTTGTTGATTAAAATACATTATTCATAAGATGAAAGAAGATAACATAAAATAATCGGTGGGACAAGTGACTGGAGCTATAGATCACCAATCAGTTTTTGCTTCTTAAAGAAGATATAACCTTAATTCACATAAATAGTTTAATGAATTGAAATTTGTTTGAGTGTTTCTTATGAAAAATTTCCTTTTATTTATGGAATTAATTGCCTTTTCTTAACATAAAAGAATTAAACTTTAAGTAGTTATAAAACGAAATTTCTAGAAGATGAGGATTCCTGTTTTAAGAATGAATTTTATTATTTTGTTTTTATTATTAAGAAATATTTTTAATCCATTTTCTCAGTATTATATTATTTAAAATAAATTTAAATGAGAAAATTCATAGGAAATCAAGCATTCAATGCATTTTTAGATGAGGTAATTAAGGTTATTAATGTTGTTTATATATGAAAAGAAATATGAAGAATAATAAATACGGTTTCAATTATTTTACTAGAAACTTATGTAAGAATAACTGTATAGTTACAAAATAAACAATTTTTTAACTATTAAAGGCATAAAGAACAATGCAACAAAGTTTTCCATATATCAAACAATTTTAATATCGTTTTTAACTGCAGTGAATTTCTCGTCGAATGTAGGTATCTGTTCATTCATTAAAAGTTCTTTGATGTTATTTATTTGGACCTGTAGACTGATTGAATACTTATTTGAAACAATGAAGGTGTTTGGTTAAATATAAAGAATAGAGGCAGAATTCTAAAAAATTCCAATTTTTATTGTTATTTTGGAAAGAAAATGACAAAAAAAAAATAAGATTATCTTTTATTTTTTGGCTCTTATAACAGTTTAATCTAAGAAAAAGCTCTAGAAATATCATCTAATTTATGTTAAAATCTTAATATTGAATTTTTGGGATATGTATTGAAATTAATATACGTAATAAAAGGCCACACTCATAAACATATATATATGGATAATACTATAATTCCCATGGCCGCATATTTATTTTAGATTTGAGATCGGACGCTGAAAAGTATATTTTTACTAAAAGAGCTATTTTGTTAGAAAAGAATGTTTATTTTGCACTTAAGAGCTGTTAATGTGTGTTTAGATCGATTACTTTAGAGATGTGAGAAACCTTGATATTTTATAATTAGAGCAGATTTTAGAAACAAGCTCTTTGATTTCTTTTGTAACAATCTTGTAATGTGAGTAACATGCATTGCAATAACGTATTATTATTTATGACATTTTGTAAAACCCTCCAGGATATTATTTTTAAAGTAATATTATTTGTTATTTAAATGAAGTCTATCTATTCTAGGTTACGAATGAAATGTCGGATATATAAATTTTGATACAGCTGAGGAATTTTGCTGACTTGTAAATGTCCTTGGTCGGTTCATTTATACTCGTAATTTGTTTCTTAAAGTTATATAATTTTTAATGCCTGCAAGAATTTAAGCAAGATTCATGCATGTTTAAATGCCAATATAAACACATTGAGAATGTGTTTATATTGGCATTTAAATGAATACCTACAATTCTTAATTAATAATGACGAAAGTGTGTTTTAAACTTTAAAGTAATTACTTATACGAGAGCTTTGAATCTTCAGTTTAGTCAAATATAGCCCATAATATCAGTTTCCAAAACAGATGAAGTTTATAAACGATTAAATGGATTAAAATTTTAATAATGTAAGTCCTTTTGTAAGTAACAGATTCTGTTGAGTTTTGGGTCATCTTATATAGAAGAAACAGCAAAACATTACTGGATTTGCTTTTTAGTTTAGTTTAATTTTTATTAACGTGGCACTAGAAGCAACACGATGGCTATTGGCAACGGACCAGGTAAATTTGAACCACGGTCAAGTGACGAGGAAGATGCTTGAGGTAGCACCCCTTTCTCCTAACATCCATACCATGCCACGCCACGCTAACGGGAGAACTTTGGGCCCCGACAGATTTAATGTGCATCAGTCCCGGCTATACAGCGGGTCTTTCGTGGCCAAGGATCGAACCCGCGACTGAGCGAAAACCGACGGCCACAAATCCGAAACCATGACCACTAGGCAACCGCTGCCGAAGCATTACTGGAATATAAACAACTGCGAATTTTACAATAAATATAAGCATTCTTAAAAATTTTGTTACTACATGCAGAGGATTAAGAACATGTAATTGAGAATGCACTTCAGAAATTCTAAAATTTAGAAATACATTCAATCGTTCTAATAGAATATTTATAGTATTATGTACATTTGTGTTGGATTGCTATTGCGAATTGGATTTTTGTTTGTTTGTATAAAAGATTGATCCTTAGATTATTCGAATTGTTTGAAGTATAAATATGAAACTAAGAACAATTTTCTAATTAAATATTAAATTTCCACTTATTCACGTTACACATTCTCATTGAAAAGTGTAATGAGCAGATTGGATAGTTACATGAGTAATAATGATTGAATTAATACTTCAATTTTTTTGAAGAAATTAAGTATTAAAATAAATGAAGTATAAAAAACGCAAAATCAAGTTTTCAATTACATTGTTGTATTTTTGTTTCAAAAAATAATGTTATACATATTAAAATAATTGAAGGAATGAATAAAACTAAGTAAAATTATTTTATTTCTTATTGCTTGAAAAACAGTATTAAAATAGCTTTGACAATTTATAAACAAATTTTAATATGATTTTTCTAATACAAATAATTGTATTTTTTAAAATTGAGTTTTTTTTTAGATGATTAAAAGAAAATTAAATATATTCTTAGATATATATTATTTTTAAGCAAACATATATAAATTAATTAGTTGTCTTAAGACTTAGTCACAGTTTTAAATCCTTTTAACTATG
>BMAW01025548.1:0-14147 GCA_019974015.1 Nephila pilipes
TTTGCAACATATTGCTGAAAAGCTGTACTGCAGAATGAAGTTCGTGAAGCATAAATGTTGCTAATATTTAAATAATCATCATCTTACAGAATTGCTACAAACGGCTTTAATAAATGTTAATCAAAATTTGAAAGATTTGATCAAATGTTTTGTTAAATTTTATATATTTTTTTATTAATGCTTTCTGTATTTGCTTGTTCACAAAAATTAGATTAATTTTGAAATTAAAATAATTTCAAAAATAAGATTCACATAGTGATACATTTTATTATTTGTAAAAATTATCTTCTTTTAATATTCTTACACTTCAGAGTCTGATAAATGAAATGAATTGTTTGATTAAAAGGAGAGAAAAGATGAATTAAGACGGCTCAAGGTCAATAGCCGGATTTTCTTGCGTATTCAAAAATATAATTTACATTCTGATTAAAGTATTAATTCAGAAGTATTTATTGTTAGGAAGATAAAAATAAATCAAGTGCTATTAAATCAATTATTGTTATTTTAACATTGAAAATACGAATGTAATTACTTTTTTATGAAAGAGGGGAATTAAATTATCACTTACTAAAGCAAATTTGAAATTGTTCTAATTAAGACGCAATCGGTAGAAAATAATTTGTCAAATTGAAAAAAATTAAACCCTATATTTACATTATGTTTTGTAATTAGGCTTTCCGAGATTTTCAAATGTTTAATAATATTTTTCATACCAAAAAGACATTTAAAAGCTTAAATAAAATGCTTTTAGAAAATCAGCAAATAGTTTGAGTTTTATCGAAAGACGTGGAAAAAAATTAATTTACCAATTA
Organism: Nephila pilipes; assembly: GCA_019974015.1. NCBI lineage: Eukaryota > Metazoa > Arthropoda > Arachnida > Araneae > Nephilidae > Nephila > Nephila pilipes. Next base: position 813 of record BMAW01025548.1, read on the forward strand.
CTTTTAGCCAATCTATTTCTGTAAAACTAATTCTGTTTCTAATAATGTATCGGCACCAGTAAGCACATCATCAATATACATATCATTTAATACAACTGAAGCTCCTAATGGAAAATTCTAAGCTAATTGTTTTAGCGTTCGAGTAACCAAATACGGCGCGCTCGTTGTTCTATAGGTGACAGTAGTCAACTCAAAAAGTTTCTATAATTTTTCTTTTTAATTTAAGTTTATTCATCCTCTATTGCGAAATAAAATTACTCATTGTACCACCATCGAGATCTCTTGTTTCGCGCAGTTTCCAAGAAATAACTTTTTCCGTGTAAACAACTTTCCCCTGCGCTCAAAAATTCCTCTTGTGTCGTTAAATTCACCCCTCCGTTATTTATTGTTTCGAAGCGGGGTCACAGGACAAAGTTCACCATTCGAGGGGCAACGAACTCTTTCCGTTCCCTCAGAAGGTTAAATTCTTGAGAAAAACATGAAGAAAAATTATGTTTCTGGAGGCAGCATGCACAAAGGATTTTTGATTTGCATAACTTTATTGAAAACCAAGCAGTTAAAACAAAGAGAATTATTTTTAACTAATTCTATTTTTTACAGGTAATTGGTTATACTTGTGTGGTTATTTACTTACACGATGGATTTCAGATTTACATACTTTGAATACTTAACATCCGAAAAAAATGTTCTAGTCATGCCTCTATTATTATTTTTGCGGTAAGAATTAATTCATTTAATGTTTTGCCACGAGATGAATAAAATAAATCAATTTCTTTCGCCAGTGTTATGAAATCGAATCATTTATTTTCTTGACGAATACTTTTATGCTAAGCGGTCTCTATATCAGAAATTATTTGTTCCTTTAATGATTCAATATTTGAAACGTCTCTCAAATTTAAATAGTACTCCCAATTTATAAATAATCGACTAGTAAATTGTACATATGATTCACAATTGTGACGCGTTATTTTTTTTAAATTCTCTAAATATCCTTGGGGAGTAGGCTCAAACTCTTGAAGTATTAAGGACTTTACTTTTTCATAATTGTTGAGATCTCATCATTTTTAAAATAGGTAATAATATTTACAGCTTTTTCTTACAGTAAATTTAGTTAAATCTCGGGTTTATAATTACGTGGAACACTTTTAGCTTCAAATGCACGTTTTGAAAATTAAAAAAAGAAAGAAACCCCAACTTTCTGGTTTACTGAGAATTTTCACTGCAAGTGTACGAATGCTTTTAACTACTAATTTCTATATTAGTGTCCGTGTCTTTCGCTATTCAATTTTGCTTTCTCTTTAATTTTTATTAACTCTTCCACTGTTTGAATTGATCGCATAGCTATTTAGAATATGCGAATTTGATTTTAATTACTGGAAACTTAATTTTCTGCTTAATTATGGAGCTTCCAATTATTTTAATTTAATATAATAGCTATTATGACAGTATTCCTTCCTTTTAAGAGAAAGGTGAGTTGTAAATCAAACTCTTAGGCTTTTAATTTTAGTTACAGTTTTATTCATTGAAATATAAATTGCGCTGAATAAAGGGTAAATTCTTTTGCGTCGAAAAGAATTCTGGCATCATATAGATATCAATCATATGATTTTTTTCAGTAAAAAAAAAATGTCCATCTCATCCATCTTTCACAGAATTTTCGCAATGTAATTTTTTTCAGATTTTCGTCCTCACTAAAATATTTTGAGCTAAATTTTTGTTAACTAGCTTCTATCAACGCAGGCGATTTAGTGTTAATCAATAGTAACCTGACTCATATAATCAAATCAATTGTCTCATATGCCCAGGTATTGCTTTCCCTGTTATCAAAACATGAATTTAAAAATCCTGAAAGTTCTTTCCAAAATAAAAAAAAAACGACTCAATAATTCAAAATTTCTCATGTCGTGTACCATAATCATTTTTATTACAAAAATACAATGGTAATTTCAGTTTTTTCCCATTCATTTACTTTAATTGATTTAATGATTGTTCAGTAGCGTCGCACTCAGAAGCAAAATGAAGGCTATTGACGACAGACCTCGTAATTTTGAAGCTGTGTTAAGTAACGCAGACAACACTTTTCTGTCACCTCCTCCTCCAAACTTCCCCACCATGCCAGGAGGGAGGAGACTTGGAGCTTTTACAAATTCCATGTGTATCAATCCAATTATATGTTCAAAACAGGAAAAGAAGTAAATTTTATGATTTATCAAAACTATGGGCTCTGAAAAATTAGCAGTCAGTAACTGTTTAATAAGTTAAAGATATCAGAAGTTATTGATACATATTTTAGTTACCATAAGCTATCAGCTATTTAATATATTGTGGGAGGAAATGCACACGAATTAATTAAAATAAAATTGTATTGCATTCTCTGCTTTTTTCCTTTTATTATATCAAATAAAAGCAATACTGCAAATGATGTTATTAAGAAAACTACTACACTTATTTTTTTTAAACCTGTAATTTTTCTCCTCGAGGAAAAGAAATTACTACTTGGTATTCCTGATTTTACCATTTACCTAACATATACATATATATAATTTCTGTAATAATATTTAATATACAACTATAATAATTACATTTCATATGGTATAGAGAGTAATCCATTACATATTTTTCACATAAATATAACTTACCTATTATTTTTTACGAATTCAGAAAGTCTTTCACAACTGTGATGCAAATTTAATGTCACCACAGATGGAAATCCCATCTAACATTCTCTTCGAGTCAAAAACTTCCAATATACAACAGTGTCTCCAGCATTCGGTTGATTGACACACATAATAAAATAGATAAATGCCTGGAAAATAGGAACTATTAAAAATATTTCCCTAAAGTAATACATCATATGAAAATGGTTTATCTCCACCACTTTCCACATCACCCAGGAGATATGGTATGTAAATGCATTAACTCCTTTTCCAGCAGGAAAGGTAGGTTCCTCAGATATATATTCCTTTACACTTTAAAAAACTCACAATTACTTTTATAACACAAAATAATGAATTTTTAATAGTATACAAATGAAACACAGAAGAATTAAAATATTCATTTTATACAGTACTTTAAATAATTAAAAAAGCTACTCGAATAAATTTACCTAGTGTATATAATTCTGCTTGCATTGATAACAAACGTTAATATAATCTGATACAATATATTAGATATTATTTACACACTTACCTGCAAAAGAATCAAACATGCGCCTTCTAAATTCATTTATATCAAAATTATCGTTTCTCTGTTTAATACCCTATTTGTAAAGTATGATATAAAAACACTACAATTCATGCAATCAGTTTGTTTTAGATGAATAGGATATGAAATATGCCTATCTTGTTCTTCATGTAACAAAGTATTTAAAGTTCTCCAGAAATCTATTAATTTAGTATACTTACTTTCATTTCCAAAACCGAAAGATCATAAAAGTATAATTTCTTGACATTTAACTCAACCACTAATAAAACCCAATGACAAGACACATTAATGGGAATGAAAATGAATTCTGCATTCCTAAGTTGGTTAAAATCAAAGAAGTTAACAAGATTACCTCTAATTTCCAGAATTTGCATGTGATAACATCTTTCCATGATGAAATCTTTACTTTGTATGCTTTTGATTTGAATGGATCAATTATACTATCCTACACCCATCCTTTATGAAAATTTGTTCTTTTTTTAAAACAATACTTACTTCCTCATCAGATACATAACTATCTAACGATTTCACCTCATAAAAATATAATTTAATGTCCTCAATATGTAAAACTATTTGACTGTAATTAGATACATAACTAATTTTGGGGTAAAAGATCCAGTTGGTTTCCTAAACACGCTATTTGCATTACATAATAATGATTGCTCTACTTTTAAATACTTCTTTGTTTCTTTCTTGACAATTAAACAAGGATATCCCAAAGCTTTCTTCTTCAATTTTTTAATTTTACTGGTACGTTTAAATATACACTGCTAGTTTAAATGCTGATTGGGAGGTAACCAAATTATTTTCTAGTTTTAATTCACTGTTTCTTTCTGCAACTGATTCGCACATTGAAACCATAGTTTTTAAATTGCTATTTAAATAAAATAACAGAGTAACTCTGACAAATTTATTTTGCAATAAGAAACTTAATTTGGCAAGTAAAATATTAGTTTCATATATTTCTTGTTCTTCTCAGAATGTTCTTCAACTGCAGAATCAATGCAATTTTTTACACAAGCCAAGGATAGAACTGAATCGGTCATGTTCTTTATCTTCAACAATTCCATCACTTAAAACACCATAAAAATATGGAAATTGTTGAACACATAATGAGTTAACTTTTTGAATATGTTTATACAGTAGGCGAATATCCAAGCATACATAAGTATACAAATGCATACATAGAGGTAAATATGATTTTTTTTATACACCTACAGAAGCATTTATCATGGTCTGAACATCCTTCTATAATCTTTTTAACTTCCTAAAACACACCTCCATTAGTTTGTGATTATACTAATCATGAATATATTGCCTTCACATAAACACTTGGGTATATGAGAATTATTATTCTCTACTGATGTGCAAAATATGTATCATTTTCTATTTTTAATACAGTATCAATTCCATTGTCTATTCGACAATTGAATTAGCGCTTATGAAATGACTTACAATACATATTGGTATATGCATGCAGAAAGTGACATTCTCCATAATTCCACTCTACCATACTAATTATCATCGAAATATTCAATGATAGTAGGTTCCTTGCCAGGAAATGCAACTTTAAAATTATCCATACTATTTTTCAAATTTTATTGAATTCGTTTCCTCTAAAAGAACTGCTAAAAAAGTCTAAATTTTATTCCTCATTTCTAAACTAGAAACATGATTAGTTAATGGTTTTTTTAAAGCACAATGAAGATGCCATTTGCAAAGGAGGTGTTAAACCTCATCTCCAAACACTTGTTTAAAAGCGGGACCTGTTGTTTTATCATCAGTTATGATGCAATTAAAATTTTAGTTGGGAACACTTTCTTTTATGCTGTCAAATAAACAATGCATACTTTCCATATCTAATTTATTCGTGATAAAATGTGCAAATGGATAACCTATTCTATATTCATCAGGTATGATTAAATTCATTAAATAGGAAATAAATAGGTTTTGTGAGTTGAGTCAATACATACTATTTATTACAGCTCTTTACCATCATTTCTTTTTGTTCAGCTGTTTGTAAGCCAATTTCTAATGAATTATTTGGCAATTTTTTTAAGCTTTAGAACCTGAAACCATATCATTTCCTTTAGGTTTATATAAAAGAACACAATTATAAGTTTCATTATGCAATTTATTATTAATAATTTCAACCAGCATCTTTTTTATGGAGCCGTAAAAGTAATTTCAAAGAATTCATGTTTTTTGTTTGTCAAAAAGGATTCTTTAACAAAATAGTTATCTCGATCACTCCTCATTTTTCTGTTACCACGAGCACATTCCAGTACTTTAGATTTCTCGATACCCATTCAAAGGTTAGCTTTAATAAATTCCCAACAAGTCATTTTAATTAGTTAAAATTTTATGTTTTGAAGCCTTTAATTCATGATTATGCTTTGAAAAGGATTTAAAAATGACATTTTATCTGTCTCAAAAACAATGCATTGAACAGGACATTCAGTTGATGGCCTTTGACATATCTTCAACTAGTTTTCCTATTAAATGGCTTTGATATGACAAACTTAAAACACTGACAGCTGTAATATGAATAAACATTTGTTTCGGTTGTTTTATCACCAGAAAGTTTTTTAGAAAGAAGAAAAAGTTCTAGCACCCTCCTTTTCTAGTCGTGATTGAAAACTTATCTTCAAAATTTATTTCATTCGTTGTCATATTTATTCCATGAACTTCTATCCATGTGTGAACGACTGTGTCAAGTACCTAAATTTACAATTACACTCAGGATGTGTACAAGAATAAGGCAAAGTTGAATTTGAGCATCGTTCAGTATGTTTCTGTAATTTTGATGAATATGAAAAACGTTTTAGATAAACACTACATTCTAATACTGCTTTTTTCCCTTCTTCACCGATCCCTTTTTTGTCATTCTTATTTTCAATAGCGGTATATACATCCTTCGCAGATTTTACAGTGATTAGAAAAAGATTGTAAAGTAAAATATGTATTTCTACACAATATGCAGCATTTTGAATATTCATAATAAACAAGAGCACCTTCAATGTGACTTCCATCTTTTATAAATACCATTGTCACATTTATTCAACATTTCATGTACGTTATCGCAATCAAAACCTTCCTCCTCGTTTGAAATATCGCTTTCAGCTATATAAATTTTAAAACATTTATTGTCAACTTTTGATGATAGGGATACGTATAATACTAAAGATTCACTTACCTTATATTTTTGTAATTGGTCTACTTCGTTCGTCAATTTTGATCCCTGGGAGAAAAAAAACAATAATCTAGCAAATATGTTTAAAAAAACCTGGAAATTAAAAAAGCATAAAATTAAAACACACATGAAATCAATCAACAATAAAGAACAGTGAAATAAAAATAATATAACATCACAATATCAAGAAAATAAGACTAAGCTTCAGTATCAAAATGATCAACCACGTATCTATATAACCGATCAGCATCAAACCTCTTTTGACTGTAATTGGGCTTGGCTCAATAACAAACCGTATGGTTAACTTGGCGATCTACAAAAAGAGGCCAGAAATATCGTACTAGCAACCATTGTATCGTTGCCACGCAAAAAAGTGAGCATTACACGTCCTAAATCGTTCCTAAAACCTGTAAAAATTTGGAGGTATCGGCTGCTGAGGGGTAACCAAGGAGAGCCTTTACTTAAAGGGCTTGATGATTTTTTGGGGAATCTTTACTTAGAGGGGTTGAAGGTAATTTATTTATTTCTAGAGAAAATGGGGTAGAAAATATGTTGAAATCCTCTTCATTTTTTCGAAAATCTTGAAATCTACTTTCAAACTCTTTAATTAATGCTGCATATTTTGTGCAACTCACAGGTTTATGTGTAGCTTAAGTACTGAAATGCATCAAATATTTTATTTTTATTTAATTGTGCCAAAATTTCAATTTTCTTTCAAACCTTTTTATTGTTTGGAATATATTATTAATAAATTGATTTTTTTCCCTTTGAATTCTCAAATATAAATCATTCAAAGTTCTGTTAAGTAAACTAAAAAGCTAAATCTAAAACTCAATCTTCGTCTTCAAATTCAATCACAGGTTTCCCTTATGTTTCCATAAATATTTTCATTTCAGTTCTCAAATCAATCTTTTGAGCATTTTTCCCTTACTGAGCCATCTTACTTCTGTATAATAAATAACATCTGCAAATTCAGTGCCCATTACCTTAAGAAACTTCAAATTGTCTATGATTAAGTCCTTTTGCTCTTATAAAGTTAATAGTTTTTATAACAATACTTAATACACTTTCCATTTTTTAAATTTTTCCAAATGAATTGCCCTGATGTACAATATAACTTTCGTGAGTGTTCGATGGCCTCTTTTTCTATGAAGGGCTCCCTTGGCCAAAATGTTTATAAAATCAAAATACAATGTAATATACTGCATACAAATATTGTAATTCTTCAAAAAATTCGCCGTCGAGTGAATATAAGTATAATTCGAAACGTAAATTCTTATGGCATACAAAGATATTTTTATTGAAAATTTTATTTCAATATAAATGTCAATGAATCGATTATATATGAAAAATAGGGGATCCTTCAGTTAGAGGGGTTGAAGGTTTTTCCGAAACGTGCCAAGATCGCCAAACACAGCAATTAACGTTCCAATGTGGTAGTCGTCCAATTGTGCTTACGTCACACACGATAACTTAGGAAAGAAAGGTTTTAGAAAGACTGAGTAAAAAGGCTTCCTCCGCTACATAAAAAAGTTCTATACAATTATACCTTTTATAATAACTGTGTTTTGAAGGAAAAAAAAAACTCCAAGTAAAGTTATATATTTTGTAATTCATCGTATTTACAAAAAAATACATTCTCTCATATAAAAAAGTTTCAAATACAAGTATATATTTTGTAACTGAACGTATTTAAAACATACATTATCTAATAAAAAAAAAGTTCGAAATATAATTATATATTTTGTATTTACAAAATTTATTATTTTATTTTGATCGTATTTACAATTAAAAAAAAAAAAAAAATTCTCTCAGACATGTAAAAGTTCCAAATGCATTTTTCAAATTCAAAATATATTTTATAATTGATAGAATTAAAAAAAATTACATTCTCTTACAAAAAAAAAAGTTCCAAATGCAATTGTATATTTATCATTCATAGTATTTTAAAAAATATCATCTCTCTCATATATATATGAGAGAAATATATATAAAGGTTCCAAATGCAATTATATTTTTATATTAATTGCATTTTTACAACACTCTTGGTGAATATTTTAAAAGCTGTTAAGGAAATTAAAAATTTAAAGAGATTGTAAGCTTTATAGAGGAGGAGGTATGTCAGCAAGCAGAAAAGGATATATTTACTACATTCCATTATATATAGAAATTACAATTTTATTAATTGAAACAGTTTATAATTATTAAAATCATGAAAACATATTATTTAATCAAAATGGAAAGCCATAGAGCTTATCAATTTGTGTTCACGACAATTGAGGTACCGTAGTGTTCTTTTTCTCTCCCATGGAGTTTGCTGTCTGTGGCAAACATGGGTGACGCGCCCCCGGGATACGATAGCGATGTTTCAACTCTCCTTCTTGTCACCAAATTTTACTTTTTTTTTTTTTTTTTTTTTTCATTTTTCAAACATTTAAATTATAGTTACACTTTTTTTTGCCCATCATAACTGTATTTGGCTTTCGCGCTATGAAACTTCATCGACTTTCACTTATCAATTTATGACAATAGCAATAAAACATATAGACTGAATTTATACAAGTCAGATTTTAGTTTTCTCTCTTCTGCTTTGTTTTTTAATTCTAAAGTAATTATTACATTTATTTCATAACTGTTCAAATATAAAATTATAATAGAAAAAATTGAAAAAATTATTTCTGATTCCAAGGAAAAAGAGATTCAATAAACTTCATTTAATTTTGGGGCATTTTAGATGAAATAATACTACATTTCATTTCGGTCTTCTCTTTCAATACTCCATTTAATTCCTTTGAATAGAATTATATATGTATTGTAAATTTATACAAATAGTTTTGTATTTCTCATTGGCATTCCTTCATAAGATGATGCAAAACTTTTATTATTTGGTTTCTATTTTTAATAAATTGGTTTTGTTGGAAAAAAAATTTTCAACAGATGTCAAATTTGACAAGAATGTATTTGATTAAGCATTTTGCAAAATGTCTTTAACTATTTTTTAAATAATTTTATTGCATTTTCTTTACGCTGAATTCAAGTTAGCAATATTTGAATCAACGTCATTTTATTGTAAATGCAAACTGTATATACTATTCCTTACGGATGGCGTTGATTAGGATTGATTCTGAGAATTTTAAAAGCATTTTTTTCAAAAAATAACGTACACAATACAGATTCGTATTTACATTTTCTCAATTTTTATTGTTGTAATCAAGGACATTTTTAACCATTTTATAATTATGTAAACATATTTAGAATTTCTACTTTTAGTGTTTTAATTAATATATTACTGATAATTTAACTAGAAAAAAAATTTATCTTTGTTGTAAAAGCTGATAAAAATCAAATTGGTAATAAAACTTCAAAACAATAAATTACAGCTTTAAAACTTAAAGTATATGATTGATCATTTATTAATAATTTTCTTAAAAAAAGGGAAAATATATATTCCATGTGAAAGCACAAATATTTCGAATCAGATTTTTTTCGACATAACACACCTACTTACAAATACTTTCGCCCTTGAGGGGTTACAACTTCCAGATCAAAACTGGAAAACCTCTCTAGCGTCTTGCTTTGAAACATTGAATTAATCATAAGAAAAGGTAAAAACAAATTTATAGAATTCAGTTGTTTAATTCCATTCTAATACAAATAAAATAAAATATTTCATTTAATATTACAATGAATTAACATTTGACTTCATAATTTCAAGTATAATTTATGTTAAAATCCAGATGGTAAACAATATTTCAATAAAATTTATAAAACTCCAATCAATCGCTTGTTTTTCGATACTGATCAAGCATAAATCCCAATGTTATTATTATTAATATTATTTTTTTTTTGGAAAATAGATTTATTATATCAATACAGCAAATTTTTATGCGTCCAAAACTTTTGTTATCCGTATTCTCCATAGACATTAAAAATCTCAACAGTAAGCTTTTAAAATTTATTAATTTAATGTGAATTTCATTTAAGGGAAATATGTAAATTTTTTTTTAATATCTTCCCGGGTATATTTGGATGCTATATAGCGAACATAACAACTTTAACTTATTTTAATGTTTGTCGTGTTTCTAATAAGGTTATTTCAGACATTTAAGAAAAAGTATAATAATTCTAGAGTAAAATGGAGCTCAATATTTTCTGTTCTTTTAAGAAACTGCAAAAAATAGTTATCGTAGAAACATCATTAAAATCTATCGAATCAAATATTCCTGCAATACAAAAGCATTTTCAAACATATATTTAAATTGTACTGATAATCGTATTTCAATTTTAAAAAAATGTAAAAAAATATGTTCACGTCTATTAGTGTCTTATAAATAATTTAGATTCTTTATGACAACAAGCATTTTATTGTTCAAATTATAATAACGAATTTTATGTAACTTTTTTTCTCTTCCTCCTTCAAGTAATTCATTTTTTAACCTTTTACTTTTTAAAAAAATTCTTATTGTTTATCAACATTTTTCTGATTTTTTGGAGTATTTCATTAGCAGCACGAGAAATGACTTATTTATGGAAGATTATTAACATTCTCGTCACTGCATCTGTAAAAACAGTCATAAAAAGTTGATTGATAATATCTGTAGAGAAAAATGTTATTGTTCTCTTCAAATACAAAATATTTGATTAAAAAATTTATAGAAGTTGAATCTAGATGAATGATATGTAATGCAGGAATGAATTATCAACTTTTTTTGGAATTCATATCATATCTGTTAAAATTCAGCAGTATATTTCAAAGTGTTACTGATGGAACAAAAGACGAGTATTGTAACATGATTTATGACAAAAAAGTTCAAACACTTTTAAGTTATATCTTATCTCGTTATAAAAAGTTTCTTACAGTTAAAAAGTTATAAACTTATTTAAGAATAATTGCAATAAAATATTAAAAAAATTTTATTTCCATTTTTCTTATTTTTTCATTGTTTTATATTAAATGATATCAAAGTGTGATGTTGTTATGGAACGGTTTTTGCTAAATCGGATTTTTAGCATATTACACAGGTATTGTCTTAAAGTTTTGTTCACTCGTTTTACTCATTCATATATTCCCGTAATGACCAATGAGGCAAAATTACATTTGATACACGCTTTTCAATTGTGAATTGTTATTATGAGAAATTAACATGCATAATGAGCCAAAACAAAAAATGAATAACGCTTTAAATTTTTAAGCGCTACACTTTTCTCTCAATCACAGAGTCGAATAATCTATAAAACTAAAGTTTATTCTATCTTTTATGATATGTCGGATGCTTGAAATAATATGATTTTTATTCTGATAGACTCAGAAGAACCGGGAACATCTATTAAATCTCAGGGTACCACTTAAATTATTTTAAATAAATAATTATTGTTTCTGTAGAGTATTTAGGTGCATTCAATAAATAGAATTAATTCATTGAATTAAATTTACAATTTAAAGATTTCAAAATGGCTGACTATATATATATAAAACACTTGAATTTGTTTTTAATAATTTACATGATAATCATTTAGATTAATAACTTTGTATAGTGTACTTCACTTATTTATTACAAAGAAAGTATCAATTTGTGAATGCTTTAAACTTATTACAATATAAAATAAAAAGAGAGACTTTTGAATTTTTTTAAAATCTGAATTATCGATTTTTTTTCAATATGATAAGTCCATTTATTAAAGATTATATTCTTTTTATAAAATTGTTATACGACTGTTTCCGAATTAAATACATACGCAAATTCCGAATTGGATTGGCTTAAATTAAAATCCCTGTAAAAACTACACAAAGCTTGTACGATGTGGATGTCGTATTTCTGAACCACGGTTCAGTAACAAACATGATGCTAGAGTGAACCTCATTTTCTTAATATCAGATTCACACCGATTTAAAAATTTGAGGTTCAATTTCGTTTAATACGAACCACACTGTATTGTTTGAAAAGTAAGATTTTTGATGTAATCATGACTCGATTACTACCAAAATTGGCCACGGTAGCCGGGTGGTCATGATCGCAATCTCCTGACCTGCCAGCGTTGTTTTCCTCAAATCGTGGGTTCTCTCTAGTCTAAATTTCTCTAAAGATCCACTGAAAAGTGGGGCAATTGCACTTTAAATCTGATGATACTCCAAGTTTTTGCACTGACGAGGTGTGGAAGTTTGGCGAGTGGAATTCAAGTTCAAGTGTCATCCTCGTCACTTAACCAATGTTCAAAATAATGAGATCTATCGCCAATAGCCCAAGTGTTGATTCTTCGTATAATGTTAATGAAACAATCAATCAATACCACTAAAATTGGATCATTAATGAGCCCCAGTGGGTTACTGTCTATTCGCAAAATCTCTTATTACTCGTAAATATGAATGAAAAATAATGAGAAAGACATACCTATAAGGGTAAAATTGGTAAAGGAAAAAGAAAATAAGAAGCGACAAACTGTCTGAAAGAGATATGCGGAAATGCAATTCTGTTTTCTTTAACTGTGAGTGTACTGAGAAATAAAAATTTAAAATATTAGAATGGCATTAGAGGCTACGATCTTTTCATAGTAAAATAGGCAAATCTAAATTTATATTATAGATTTGAGAACATTGTTTGTGCTTGGTTTTTCTACATTTGTAAAAACATTACTTTTGTCCTCAGAACGAAGACCGCGTACTTTATTGTAGGGCGAAGAACTTGTTTATAAAGTAGGACTATTATTTAATGATAGTGGGAAAAATCTGCCAATTAGCAATAAGCTAAAAGATTTGATTTTACTCCCAAATCTTTCTTGTATATATTTAATGTGCTTCAAATAGATTAGTTTATCACCTAAATGAAAGTCGAGAAATGAACCACAACGATATAGATTCAATGAAGATATTCCCAATTTATCTCTAAATCGAATAAACATTTATAAAAAAAATTGGGGGCCGGGGGGGGGGTCAATACATC
>BMAW01025551.1:0-21994 GCA_019974015.1 Nephila pilipes
TCTAAATTCACTTCTGGTAAGAAAATGGCATTTTACTTTATTTTCTTCCAATAAAATAAAATGAAAAACGAGTTTCTTAAACTTAAAGCCATATATCAATTAGATAATGTAGAATTTTTCGTCTTTCACTGCATTAATTTTCGTTTCGTTGAAGAAATAATAAAAGTAAAAAGAGATTTATATAAAGGAATAAAGAAAATTTCATTATTATATTAATGTAAGGAAATAAAGAAGTGCTTATTTGAAAAAGTACTGTTAAAACATTAGAGTGTTTGCTGAGGTTTCATTTGATACACTGTACCCAATTTCTTTTATTGTATTAAATATGTTTCTTTTTCTATAGAATTAGAAGTAAGTTTTTAATTCTTTTTCACGCAGTCTAGTATAATGTTACATTAACAAATAATTTATTCAGATTCTTACCAATGAAAATGCAACAATTTGTTACATAAATATATGTAATGATTTCTTATTGCCATTATCCTTAGATTTACTTGTGGCCACGGTAGCCTAGTGATCATGGCTTCGGATTCGTGGTCGACAGTTTTCGTTCAGTCGTGGGTTCGATCCTTGGCCGTAAAGACGGGGCTGATGCACGTTAAATCTGTCGGGGCTGAAAGTCCTCCCTTTGGCGTGGCGTGGATGTTAGGAAAGGGGGGTGCCAGCTCAGGTATCGTCCTCATCACTTAACCGTGGTTCAAAATTACGAGTCCATTACCAATAGCCCTTGTGTTGCTTCTAGCGCTACGTTAATAAAACTAAACCTAAGATTAACTTTAAATCACTGTGGTCCTTGACCATCTCAAACATTGCATCAGATTTTTCTATTCTTAAATATTCGCTTAACCGAAATTTCAGAAATAACTCAGACTTTCTGAAGTTAGTTGATGCATAGTCAAATTGCTGACAAAACCACACGCCTTGATATGGTAACCGAAATTAACCAATCAGCACTCAGAGTTTAACAGCCTGATCGTTCGATAGCTTTCTCAAAGGTTCGATTCAAAAAATAACACCGATGAAAAACGAGTTTTTTGAACATGGGTTTTCTTATAAGCTTCACGCTTTGCTTAACATAATTTTCGACACCTTAAATTTTAAGAGAAAAAGGAAACGTTGAGTCAAATTGAATTTATTCAATAACTAGTTTTAATAATTTATTTTATTATTTGACGTATATTAAATGTATCATCTAAAATAAATACGTGTAAAATTTTTAGCTCAATTAATCGTTATATTAATCAATTCAGATAAATGTAATTAAAAATAAAGTAAACGATAAATTATGTTTTTAAATTGAATATATTTAATCTAAATGGAATTAAAATTAAAGCAAACTATTAATTACTAAATTCGATATTATATCAGCTACATGTATTTAAAATTAAAGCAAACGATATATTATTATTAAACGACTGATTTGGTGACCATTTGACGGTTTGGCAAGAAAATTTTAATTCTTAAAAGTAAAATTTTATTCTTTAAATAATTAGTTTTAATCACTTAATTCTTATTAATTATAATTAAATTATAGTTTTGTCGTCAAAAATAATCGTGTATAGATAATTTCAGCTCAATTGAGTGCTTTAAAATCTGAGAGAAAAGCTTTTAAAGATTTGAACTAGACATAGTTAAAATGTGAGTTAAAGAAAACTCATTAAAAAAGGAAATGGAGATTTCTAGGATATTTTAAAGATTGGTTTCTTTCGCCTGAGCTTGCGTCGCACTTGTGTTTCTGGTTTTGTGAATATGTTTGTGTGTAAAAATGCTTAATAGATATAAACTATGTTCATTTGCAGCAGATATGAAATTCTTTACAATGTTGAGCCACTAGAATTTATGCTAAGGGGCTTTGGCTTCAAGCTATGATTTATAATACTAGTTTAATCATAAAAAAAACCAAATATTAAAGGGCCATGGTGTTTTTATTATTAAAGCTGTAATCAAATATTAATTATAGCTGGAGGACTTTGATGAATTTAGATCCTGTGCCCTGAAAGAGATTTTAAATTTTAATTTCAAGATAGAGCAAAAGGTTACATTTAAAGATCTTAGACTTATTATAGAAGATTTGTAGACGGAATTGTAGTGGTTTACATGGAGAATTTGCTTACAAATTATGCAATCATATGTAAATATCAATTTAGTAAATTGCTGAGAGAGTAAACAAAAAATTAATAATAATGCTTAACAAATATCCTAATATAGTGATGTAGTAAATAATAATCGCATTTTAGCACTTAATAAAAATTTGGTATTTATTTTTCCTGATATCAAATATCCCCATTTTTTAATGCCAAAATTTCTCAAAAATCTAGTTAAATTTCAAAGCGTTACAAATTGCTATAATACTTACATCACCAAATCTTCTCAAAATTGTTTTGATAACCTTACACAAACTACTGTAATTGCAAACAGCTATGAAATGATCAAGCTCATGAAGGTTAGAGAAATTTCCTATGTGCATGGTTATGATTTCGAAGTTATTTTCAACGCGATAGATATTGATCATTTGAAAACAGTTCATTTTTCTTTCATACAATAAATATACTTTAAATAACACAATTAAAGAGAAACATTTCAAAACTCTCGTTAAACTCGTATGAGAAGGAAATTTCAATGCTTTTGATTAAAATTATTACAAGCAATTTATAGGTCAATCAGGGTATCTTGCCAGTTACTAACTACCTTCATAAACTTTATTTGCACTGTTACTTTTTTTTAAAAAATGGACATAATGGTTAAGATTCTCCATTTCTTTATTATTACATAAATGGTGAGATTAGGTTTTTGTAAAAATAATGAATTTGAATGAAATGTTACACTTTAAACAGATTATCTTACCTAAATAAAAACTTATTTAAACTAAGTTAAATTAAATTCCTTGATTAAGATTTACAGATTTTTGATTATAAATCATTTAACAGTATTTAAGATAAAATCAAGGTTTTTTAATTTCATATAATTAATTCTTTTTTTCCATTAGCAATTTGCATATATCTTTTTATAGGAATACTTTATTACATTTTTACTACGTAATAACAATTTAACAACACATAAGAAAGACAAGTTCTACAATATTCAAAGATCTTTCTGTTGTTGTTTGGGACATGAATATCCCTAAATTTCTTAAACACTTTCATACAACAAAACTATATTGACCATATGTAACAGGTCAATTGAAAAGTCTCCGGCCTACCATAGTAAAACACATTTTTTTGGCAAAATTAGTTTTTTTTATTCAACATAATTCCCTTCAAGGGTGATACACTGATTATAGCGACCCTCCAACTATTCGATACCATTTTTGTAGTATGATTTGTCCTTTGCTTCAAAATAGGCCTCAGTTTCGGCGATCACCTCTTCATTCGACGAAAATTTCTTCCCAGCGAGCATTCTTTTGAGATCTGAGGACAAGAAATAGTCGCTGGGGGCCAGATCTGGAGAATGCGGTGGATGAGGAAGCAATTCAAAGCCCAATTCATGGATTTTTGCCATCGTTTTCACTGACTTTTGACACGGTGCATTGCCTTGGTGAAGCAGCACTTTCTTTTTCTACAAATGCGGCCGTTTTTCGGCGATTTCGTCCTTCAAACGGTCCAATAACGCTATGTAATAGTCGTTGTTGATGTTCTTCCTTTTTCAAGGTAGTCAATGAAAATTATTCCATGCGCATCCCAAAATACAGACGCCATAACCTTGCCAGACGACTGTTGCATTTTCCCACGCTTTGGAGCGGGTTCATTGTGTGCAGTCCACTCGGATAACTGTCGATTGGACTTCGGAGTGAAATGATGGAGTCGTGTTTCATCCATTGTCACATATCGACGCAAAAACTCGGGTTTATTACGCTTGATCATCTTCAAACACTGCAGCGGATCATCAACTCGTCGTTGTTTTTGGTCAAAAGTGAGCTCGCTCGGCACCCACTTTGCACAGAACTTTCTCATACCCAAATATTCGTGAATGATATAATGTACACGTTCAGTTGATATATTTAGAGTGTCTGCTATTTCATTCAATTTCAGTTTATGATCATTCAAAATCATTTTGTGATTTTTTTTAATGTTTTCGTCGGTAACAACCTCTTTTGGGCGTCCACTGCGTTCACCGTTTTCGGTGCTCATTTCACTAAGTCTAAACTTAGCATACGAATCCTTGATGGTTGATTTTCCTGGGGCAGTGTCCGGAATCATCAAGCCAAGTTTTTGCTTCAACTATATTTTTCCTCTTCAAAAAGCAATATTTTATCAACACGCGAAATTCATTTTTATCCATTTTTTTCACAATAACAAAAGTTGCTTCACTCAAAATGCTATAATTCACAAACTATTGATCCGACGGCTGTCAAATTTATACACGCATCTTTTGAGGGTTAGGGCTAACTAATAAACAAATTTATTTAATTCTAGTCGCGCTATCTATGTGTCAGGCCGGGGACTTTTCAATTGACCTGTTATATATATATATATATATATATATATATATATATATATATATATAAATTATTTTCTAATTCTACCAACAGCATTAGGTCTATAAAGTCAGGTTGTTAGTAGTCTAGTTGGGAAGATTAGAATAAAACTCTTATCATAGATCAAACTTTCTCACAAACATTTTTGGACAATTTTACTCATTTATAAAATTCCCATATATATAAACAAACAATTCCTATCTTTTTTTTTTCTTTTTCTTTTTAGGTATTGATGGCGTTTCAATTTTTGCGGATTTAATTTCTACATTCATGTGATTCATTTTGTTGAAGACAGTTTTATGTTCCTGCTCTCTGAATTGTTTTGGAAGCAATGGTTTACGTTACATTTATTACAAATGAATTCTATTATTATTTGATTTTTTTCAAATATTTTGAATTTTAAATTTTTATTCATTTACCTTCAATTATTGTACTCTTTCATGCAATGGATATTTCAATATCAGATTACTAAATCCCGTAAGTTGGAAGGTTGATGCCATAAAACTGACTCAATTCCGCATAATCGGTCCTCATCCAAAAATACTTTTTCTAACTTGTGAAGTTCCATACTAATAATTTCATTTGACTTTTCCATTTTGATTTACTATAATTTCATTTGACTTTTCCATTTTGTTTTATTTTTAATCTTTATGCTTGTGGCATTTTAACTTATGTTCGTTGAAGAAAATTTTGTATCTCATATATATATATATATATATGAATTAGGTTAAAAAACTAGAATATTTATCAGTAATTATTTGTTCGTAAGTTAATTAAACAACAGACTCCTGAATTTCCTTATAACTATGAACAACTATTGGGAAAAAATAATTCAGTTTATCTTACGCATTAATTTAAATGTTATATTTTAAAACGAGCAGCGATTATGTTTTTTCGAGTGTAATACACAAACAAACAAATTATTACAATCACTGTTGCCAGAAACTAACAATGAACTAATTAAAATTTGCTATTATTAAAATCAATTCAGATATAATTAATAAAATTCAAGACAATTACTCACTCTGTAGTTATGATATTGGAGACCTTAATTCCATCGATAATGATAATTTTTAAAGTTCATCTAATTATATTCCAGCAAAACAATTTAAATAATATTATCCCTTTTAAGAAATTTCATTATTGAATTGTTCTTAAAGAAATTTACATTAAATTTAATCATAAAGTATTCAATATTTTATAAAATACTTCAAGAATAATTTGCAAGTAATATTTTAGCCAATATATATTTTCTTTATTAAGAAAAGCACTAAATCGATAAACATAATTTTAATTATTTTAGGTATATTGATGACCTAAACATCGTTATTATAATAATATTTCAGTAGACAAATCCAATTTTTCATTCGATTTTGTATACATAAATTTAATTGAAAGAGATTATAATAAAATCTAATCAGAATATTTAGGCCAAAAATTGGAAATCAGAGATAAAGAGTTTATGTAATTATCTATGATAAATGAAAGGGTACTTTTTAGGCAACAATTACAGTAAAGAGAAATAAAAATATTAAATGATATGTTTAATATTATGAGTATAAAAGTGAAATAATTAAAGTTTTGTTCATTACTCATTAAGAAATAAGAATAAATATGAATTAAAAAAAATGTTGCACCCCGAAAACTCTAAAAATTTGAATTACAAATTCAGAATCGGAATCTCTCAAGAAAATAAAAACGAAATTTGGCGTTTGTAATGTAACGGAATGAGGTTCTGGAAGCTCTAAAATAACATGCAATGTAATACATCTGATATATATGTAACTATAATATATTGTCGCAATACAGCACATCTGTTTTAAGGAAGTGTACAGGGAGACCAAAGAAGACATCTAGATGGCAAGATGTACTACTTTTTCCAGCTGCTTCTTATCAGAATATGTATGTCTCTGAAATTACCAATAAACTAACCATTTCAGTATCCTGATTAAAAGTTCATCACCATTTACGAGAAAGCATACTTCATGTTTTTCGTAGTTAGTGGTGCGAATCAATGTTCAAAACACATCACACAAAGGTGCAACTATTTTCGGCAAAAGAAACATGCATTGGATTGATGAATAGTTAACTGTTCTCTTTAGCAATGAATGTTAATTCAGTATGGATGGGCCAGGTGGTTGTAGAAATTATTGCTACCACATCAACGGGAACCTCATTGTTTCTTTAGCCGACAAGAAAAACGTGTTTCTGGCAAAGTGTTGGACTCTCAATACAGTCCATATATGTTTAATACAAAATAATTAATGCTCATGTGATTAACAGAATGCGATTCACACTATTTTGCTTCCATTTGGAAAATCCCAGGAGGTAATAACAAGATATTTCAGCAGAAAGTCGCTTTGGTCTACACCTTTATATCATTTAAAACAAAGTTTATGCAGGAAAAAATTACCATTGTAGGTTAACCAGCTATTAGACTGAATTAAAATCCAGTGGAAACCTTTTGGGGCATTAGCCCGAGATGTGTATGTTAACCCTGTTGGTTGGATGTGTATGTTAACCCTGTTGGTTGGATATGTATGTTAATCCTGTTTGTGATGCTAAATTTCAACCCTGTTGGAATTACAGTAGCAAATAGATCAGTGTTATTTTTTTAAAATCTCATTTGCTTCAAATCTTAGTTCAAAGCATATCTAATCAGATACCTAGATTAACCTTTTGAGGACGGCTGGCCGATCTACAGGCCAAAAGGTATATACCCTTAAAAGCCGGCGCTGACCGATGTAGCGGCCAAGCCGTGCTTTCCCCTGTAAACAGCTTTCGAATCAGCATGAGGCCTATTATAGCCCCGGAACATCATCTGCTTGACCGGTTTCTTTTGTATTCAGAAGGAAGGGGGGTAGAGTTTCCTCTTTCACCCTTACCTAAAAATCCCTCTTTTTTCCTTCATACTCAAATTCTCACAAGCGGTGAGTGCATAGTTATTTTTGTAAGTGATTTTGTCATCTCGATTACTTAATCATTTCATTTTAAATTAATTTAATTTTTTTTTAAAAAAAAATGCATAAACGTAAAAGAGAAATTACCTCGGAAGAGATTCAGAACATTTTAGCTGATTTAGAAGACGAAATTTTTGATGATTCTGATTCTGATTGTGAGTTAGAAAATGAGGAAGATGATTTAGATCAATCTTTAAATTTGAGTCCAGAGGTTGAAGATGAGGTTGTCTCTGAAGAACAAAATAAAATAATTCGGAACGACCCACAAATTATCCATAAAGCGACAATTTTACCTTTTACAGGAAATAATGTGATAAAAGGAGCCGCTGTAATGAAATTATTGGATTATTATGTTGAACTTAAACAATATTTAAATATTTGGAAATAAATTTTTAATTTCTAGTTCCACTTTACTTTATTATTCAAATAATAATATATATAAATATTACTAAGAAATATATGTTACATAAAAATTTTATTTCCAAAGTTTATTCAAAAAAGTGTTATAACTTTAAGTGGTGATTTTTTTTTATGAATTTTATTTTATTTTTTTTATACTAAAGAATATAATTACATATTTTCATAATGAATGTTTTTTTACTAATACACGTATTGCTATGTATTTTGCAGATTTAAAAATACCTTAGTTCTACATTTTTATTAATTTTTATACCTGTAAAACTACTTAAAATATATTTGTGGAGAATTTGAAGCAATTTTTGCATTCTCTTTTTGATGAAAATTTGTGCATAATTACACAACGTATTGCTGTACAGAAGCGTATTTTTATTGTTATCTTAAGTTATGCTTATTGAAAAACAGTTTTTAAGAATTTTACACGAAAAACATTTTTTTTTTAATCGTGTATAAACAACAAAAAAAGAAAAAAATATTTGCAACAAAAAAAAAATTACAAAAATATTTGTTATAGATTTTTAAAACTGTACATTGTAGTCTTTCGAATTTATAAAAGCAAGAAACTAATTCCGACATTTTTTATTTTGACAATTGATGTATAAAAGTTGAGTCTTCGAAACAAAAACTATTAATTCCGATATTTTTTCTTTCAAATTTGTAGGAGACGAATATTACGAATTCTTTAGCATAAGAAAAATTCCCCGATTTATACAAAAACCTTAGAAGCAAGAATAAAATTTTTGCTTTTGTTATATATTATACTTTAAAAGTTCTACAGTGTTGGATTTCCTGATTTTTCGAAACTTAAAAGAAGTTTTTTTTTAAAAAAAATATAATAAGTTTCTTTTATAATAATAATTACGATAAAATTTGCAAAATACTCTAAAATATATTTGAAAAATAAATGTAATCAGAATCTAACAGATAGTTACATTGAAATAAAAAAAATGTCTTCGTTTTCTTTTTTTTTTCTCGCCTATTTATTCATGAGTCACACTTTTTATGTATGATAGTACAAAGAAAGGAATGTTCGGATGCGTTCTAAGGCACCCGAACGTTTGAAACTCTGAATAGAGAATCAAATGGCTCTTGTAAATTAGCATGAAAAACAAGTTGTAAAAGCTTTCATATCGACAAAGAATGCTTCTCCCTCTTGATTATTGTTGATTCTTTCAGGTTTTGGTCATTATTGATTATCATATGCCTTTTTGGTGTAATAAAACCTAGAAATGCACATCTGCCTTCTTGTAAATCTTCAAGGTTGCTTTCATGTAGCCGATAAACTATTCTTCCGGGGTTCTTCCTCTTATTGCCGTAATAAAGCTTTAGAAAGTGATTTCCTTTTCTGTTACATTGTCGGACATAGGATAAATAGAAACTATGCCAACCAACTTAAAAGAAGGCCTTCTACTTTGCGAACGTTATCGGGAAACTGAAAATAACCGTTCAGAGAACTGATATTGTGTTAGATTTTGAGAGATAATGTAAAAAGGACCCAGTCACTTAGGGGACTGTCCAGACGAAGTGGGGGGGAGGGAAAAAACGATATTTGAAGCTAAAGTTTTCCTTCGTTTTGAAGAAAAATTGTTGTCAGTTTTTTCTAAACCGATTGAGGAGTCTGTGCGTTGAGAAGGAAAGGTTTTTGTAATTATTTTGAATGTTGATCGAAAGAGTTGGCTTCGTAGGAATGTATTGGCTTTGGCTCTATCATATGCACAAAATCACTCACAAAAATCAGTTTATTATCGCACAAAAATCAGAGCAGTAATCTTAGAATTAAAACAATATTATGCAATTCTTTTGAAATTTTAAATAAAAAGTAAGGATTATCCAAAGGTTAAGAATATAACTTTTTGTTCGAAAAGTGAAAAAAAGGTAAGAAGCTCCAGTATGTTGTCATTACTTGCAAAAGAAACAATTAAATACAAATAAGAATCATATATTCCTTTTATATAAACAAGATTACCGAGATACGTGAAGCTCCTCGGCAACTTAAAAATGTTTGCAGTCATAATATTTTGTCTTCGATATCAGCTTATTGTTTGCGTTTTACTAGAAGTATTCTAAAAATTCAAAGCATTTCCTCTTTTTTACTAATGAAAACATTTATTACTGTTGGAAAAATATAATTTTAAATTTCTTATGCGCATTTAAAGAATTTATTTTTAGGAACACGTAGGTAAACTGATAAATTATTAATATTTCATTTACAAGTAACATTAGGGGCAAAGTAATAAGACGGACCTCGTAATTTAAATGACAAACAAGTAACGAGAACGATAGCCGAGCTAGAGCGTCCACTTCTAATTTCCACACCACGGCAACGTAAGGATTTTGATTTAATGCGTATCAGCTGTGCTACACGTTGGAACACCTAATCGTCACCTTTTTTCGATAAAAACTTGTGGACTCTACAATGTGGCACTATTTAACAAAGGTCAACATTTATAGCCTTAAGATACTCACATTTTAGAGCATAATGCGAAACACCTTTTTTTAATGGTTTTGCTTTTTATTCATCTCATTTATTTGCCACGGTGAATATTTTATCATAATTTTCAGCATATATAGTAAGAATTAGATTAAAGAAGAATAAAGTTTTAATTTTTTAAAAATGCTTGTTAATAAAATTTAGACTTAATCATAGGATTCATTCAGTATTATGAATTCTAATGTATCACTATATAATGGATTATGGAACATTAAAAAATGATAATTATACATCAAATCTATCATTCTTTCATGGAAGATATATAAGAAAATTCTTAAGAGGGTTTAAATTTTTAAGATTTTTCTGGCATGTTTTAAAAGAGAAAAATAATTATAAGTTAAGTAATAATGAAGTTTCCAAAAAAGCATAGTTAATTTATGATGATATGTCTATTGTCATACAAATGCTGTGAATACTTATAAGAGCTTTTAAACTTACTTCATTATCGATTTGAGAAAGTCTGAATTTTACATTATAATATCAAGAGACAGGATCAGCAATTTTGCTTTTTATTTTATTTTGTATTACTGATTATAATTACGTGCAATTTATGAAGTATCATATTATTTATTTCTTATTTCTAATTTGATTATTTTAAGTTTTAACACCAGGTGTGTATCAAATTCCTGCATTTAAAAGAATTAAAAATAAATTTAAAATATTTTATATCTATTTTAATGAATTTACTGAAAATCAAAATATAAATAAATTTTACTTGAATAATATCAATTAAATTTGGTTTAGTTTATTGTGTGTACCTTTGTCTACAATGAAATGTATCTTTGTTTACATTTTTTTATGCAATACTTTATATTATCATCATTGTTTTGTGCTATTTCTCTCAATGCTCTTAATAATATTGAAGAGGAAATCTAGGTGAAAAGCAGCTTAAATTGTTAGGAAATAATTTCTTTTTTAAAAAAATAAAATAAATAAATTTCTCAAATTTTTTGAACTGAAATTGAAATTACTACATTGAGTTCTCCAAGAAAATATGTTTCCCTAAGAAAGGGAGACTCTTTGTATTTAGGGACTTTCTAAGCCGCGAACATCCCCATTGACTGCGGGAACATCCCCATCCCCAGCAACTACCCTGCTTCTTTTGTACGCCTATGTATGGTGCCATCAATCAGCGATAATTGAGGGGGAAGTAAACATCGCCTAAGGCGCCGTCTTTAAGGGCCTTTTCCTCACAAAACCCGCCGTCTTCAAAAGGTTAATTAGAAACAACGGCTTAAAAATTTGAACTATAATGAATAAAACTATATGTTTTCATATATTTTGGGGATAGCGCTTTTTTAAATTTTAATTTCTCAACTAAAAATTGCTTAATTTATATGATGTGTTAGGACTATGATAAATTACTATAATGTCTTTTTACGTTGATTGTTTTTTTTCTGCTCATTTACCTTTAATTTAACTATAATTCAAAAAAATATCTCTATACATTTACATACTTAATTAAGTTCACATACATAAAGTCTGTAATAGCTGGAGATAGATATTACTAAGGGGAAAAAAAATTCAGAATAGTAATACAGAAAAGAGGTAAATTGTTAATTAAGATATAGGTTATATCAAAAACAATCAAATCATGATACATTATACCTCGGTAACGGTCCGTCTAATATGAAATGGGGCCCTCATGCACCACTGCCTCACAAACACCTGTCATACTGTTAATGAAGATGTCGAGAAATATTTGCGACAGTAAATACCATTCTTTTAAAAATGCGTTTTTCAATGCCCGGAGAGTCCTGAGAAGAGGGTGATATCATATCACACTTCCTAAACTATCCCAAACATATTATGCATGATTGAGAACCGAAATTTTCTTGAACCAGCCCATACGCCGAATATCCTCTTTTTCAAGAAATTCATCAACTTTGTGAGCTCTTTGTCATTTAACGTTTAAATCTGCTGGGACCTGAGAAGTCCCATCAGGCGATATCCCTCCTCTCTATTTATGTAACCTTTAGGCCTTGGGTTCTAATTACTGGATAGTATCCAGTCCAAGTGCCTAGTCCGATGCTGGATCCAAAATTAACGTTCATAGCGAATATGGTACTCATTTATCCATCCTGGAGTGATGAATGGCTAAGCTAACGCATGACCAGCTATCCTAGACTGACCTGGAGTCAGACATGCTAACCACTGCATCACTGTGGTCACGAGAACTTTGTGTAGCCTCGCATTATCGTCCATAAAAAGGAAATTCAGGACTACTGCGCCCTTTATAAAGCTCACATACGCTTCCAGATCCTCATACATATAGCATTGTTCAGTGATACTACCCACAAAGAAGTTGTGCAGTGGTGTACGTTTGCTCAACATGATGTCTTATCATATAAAGATTCCTTTTCCAGCATGTTTGTTTATTTCCCTTACGTTGGAGGGATTATAGTGAGCTCCATGTTTCCTCCAAATGAAGACTCGCCCAGAATCCTTCTGTGTGTTGAATTTCGACTCATCATTGAAAATAACACCCCTTTATTCTTGGTGTGTCCATTAATATTGTATTCGAATCTACAACAAAAAGGCTCTGTGATACTCTCAGACACAGCCATACCACTAAACACTGGATGTAAAGAACCCTCTCTTCTAGGTGTTTGTGTATTGCTTGCCCCAAAAGTCTTGTTACACCAGCAGTAGCAAAGTCATGTGAAAGCTCTGTAGCCATTGCTTGTCTGTGTCGTCGTGCACTTAATGTCAAAAAGGGATACTTCTTTGGACGGCGTCCTAGTGACAGTTCCATTTGTTTGGAATTGATTTCACAGCCTCGATGGTTCCATTTGTAACCATCTAGATTCCTTCGCTTGAAACTTCGTAGTTTGAAGCCTACCAATGGATCTCTATCTCACTGCATCATCTAAACAATCATGATAACTCATTTTTAATGCAATCAGTAAATTGTGGGTTTTAACGAAATATTCACAACATTGAAAGCAAAATTCCTAGGGACTCAAACGGTCAAATTGCTCTACAAATGTCAAGTTGTACTACAAAACTATCGCTAAACACCATTTATTCCAAATTGGATATTAGAACACACACAAACCTGTTCTTCAAAATATACAATTCAATTCAAATTTTTCTAGTTTACTGGTAGCAGTTATGAATATTTTTAAAACCTGTTTATGATCTTAATTGTGGACACTATTATATGTATGATATGAGCTGTATTCCCTGTGATTAAATTCATATTATAATGTGTATGCTATTTAATGACGCTTTAGCATATATAACTTTGAAACACTAATAACACTATTTCATATCAAGCACATTATATCACAGCAAAAAAATCTTTAATTCCCACTATTTTTTGATATACCGATGTTTGTTAAACGTTTTGTTGTTTTTAGTGTATTTTTACTTCTGCCTGGTTTCAATATAAACATACTTAATTTAAGCTCCTAAAGGAGATTAAATTAAAAAAGTAAAATTTTTAAACAAAACTTAACCCTCCGAGCGTTTTACTTTTTTGTGTAAAGCTATACCGAAAGCGATCTACTTAGGCACAGCTAAAGGTCCCGAAAAGTTTTCCCTTTCCATTCACAAATTCTTCAAAAATGCAAGAGCCTCCTGTTCCTACCCCCTTTTATGACGCGGGTGGTCCACACAACCCCTTGGGTTGGGCATTTAATTGCTTAGATCCGACGCTTAGATAAGCGATTTCGTTGCTAGGGGAAATCTTGTACGGCAGGCTACAAGCAAGCTGGAATGGGGTTCAGATTATTCACAGATCAGAACTTGGAAGATGTTCGCCCGATCTATTGAGTTTCAATAAAAGCGTTCCAACAAATGAAGAATAAAAAAATATAGCTTGATAAAAATTGGTGGGTTCATAGTTGAAAAATATTTGTTTGCTTCAAACAATAGAAAATTTTTTTTTTCTGTAATTTTTAAAAACTTTTTTTTTAATTTTAATATTACGATTTTAACCTAGAAAAAGCACCCTATATTCATTATTGAATACGAGACCAAGAAAATACAAAATTGTTTGCATGTTTTGAAAAAAATTAATGATTAGTATTTGCTATCAAGCACTATTTGCTTAATCAAAGCGCCAGAATTGTCATAAAAGTTTAATTTTTATAGAAGATTGAATTCTCAGAAGCAGTTTGCTTGTAAAAATAAATATCAATAAATATTTTAAGGATAAAATAAAATCTTAAATTTCGTAAAATCACGTGTTTCAAATACAGTAATCGAGACGCATTAGGTCACATATTTAGGCGTTTTTTGGATCAGGTGAAGAATGCACACTTATTCATTATTTTCGAGGTATGAAGTAAAATTGGCGCCACTGTTTTAAAATTGAAATTTTGAACAGAATTTATTTTGAAAGATAATATTAAATGCTTTAGTAATTTGCATAATATTTTAGTGGACGGTAACGCTGATCCTCATAAAAATGTAAAAATTAGTTTGGTCAAACATATATCAGATCTGCAAAAAACCTTTTTTGAATCCTGTTCAAAATAAAAAATTATCTTGGATCCAAAATCTTTTTAAGACTTTTAATTCACTGAACTCCCAATAAAAGAAGTTGGTGTGGTGTGGAAGTTAGGAGAGGGGGTGCCAGCTCAAGTGTCGTCCTCTGCACTTGACCGAAGTTCAAAATTACGAGGTCCATTGCCAATAGCCCTCGTGTTGCTTCCAGTGCGACGTTAATAAGAAAACACTAAACTAAACCCAATAAAAGAAGAAAACCTCCGAACTCCCAACAAAAGAAAAAATTGAGTGTATATCAGTTTGATTGATATATCACATTGATGTATACTCAATTGAAATTAAAAGTTAGTTAAGTGTTATAATGTATTTTTTGATTGACAATAGAAAATAATATCATGAAATTGCCGTAAGAGTTGTGAAACATCTAATATCATATGTTTCAACCTATATATGCGAAAAATCTTTCTCTTTGTACACTGCGACAAAAACAAAATACAGAAATAGTTCGGATGCTGAAGAAGACATTAGGTTGATGGTTTCAGAAATTTTTACAGACGTAAAAATACTTTGCAATAAAAAACAATCATGGTCAAATCATTAAAATTCTTTTTTTTTTTTCATTATTTGTTATATTTAAAAAAATATTGCTTTTGTTTATTATGCATAGGCCATATTTTAGGAAAAAAAAAAACTTTCGCTACCTTAACATTCATTAATCTTACTAAGACGTTTCTAATAAAAAAATAGAAATGCAATAATAATTTTGTAAATTTGATTAGGATAAAGAGCTTTGATATCCTATTTTTTCTGCTGTTTGATCAAGGGGTTCCTTGAAGGTAATGGTAAGCTCAAAAGGTTCCCCAAAGTGCAAGAGGTTGAATACCTCTGCTCTAAGCGAAATACCCTATCTACATCCACTTTTGTGCAAAGGTAATATATTTTACATTCAATAAATAATTTTAAATTTTAATGGAGTATATATTCTTCAAAATGTCAAAATATTTCTAGCCATCTTCAATCCCACATTTTAATTTTCAACTTTCTGTTTCTTTGGTGTTTTCAAACTTTAAGTACATATTCGTATTATATCTTTTAACAGAAAATTGTCATCGATTACTACATCTTACATATCAGTTATTACAAATTTGGCAGTGAGAGAAACTTTTCCCTTTTTAATTTGTCTTTCAAAACAGTACACTTAAAACACTTTAGTTCAGTGAAGTTGACAAACATTTCCTCAAAGAATTCATAACAAATTTTGTAAGCAATTTTAAATTTTAGAAATGTATTCTTAATCCCAGGAATATAACCATATATAATTGTTAGTTTATTCTTTTGTATTAATGGTACGAATTTATCATCATATCTCGTTCTATATCGGAATAAAATAAACTGTAGCTGAAATGTTATGATGTTTAATTTCTTTGGTAGTTTTACAGAAAAATAATGTCTGGCTGTAGAGAAAAGAGAGCGTATGATTTGATCTATTGAAAGGTGATATTTTTTCCAAATGTAAGGTATTTTTTAAATTTAAATAACTTGACCGAAGCGGATCATATAATTTCAAAATGCACTCTATTTGTGCTCTGTTTGTGTGCTGGTTTCAAAGTAAACCACCTCACTTCTGAATAGCCGTGCAGCTTTTTATATTCAATATCAAAATGAATGCAAAATTGCTTACGATTTGCTTCTCCAACCTTAAAGGGACTAAAATATATGTTTAAGTTCAGTGCAAAATATTCACAATATGTAAAAATAATATTCATCTATTAATTTTAGTCCATTTTACAAATTGTACCTAAAAAGAGTTATATGTGTTTATTAGATCAAAAATTCGTTTATAACAAATCAGGTATAATTTTGGGTAGTTGAAATTTCAATATAATATACATATTTTAAAACAAATGCAAAAAGAGTCAATTTATTCAAACTTGTATTTCATGAATAAAATAAATCAGTGTTCATATGTTCTCAAATAAACAAAATTGTAATCAAAGTGTTCATTCAATTTACAAAAAAATGCAAAGAATCGTATATAAGCAATAATTTTAATTGTTACAAATGTTAAAAATATCAGAGACACATAAGAAAAAAAAAAATAAATATTTTATATTAAATGCTTAAACAAAACAAAAGTACTAAGTCTTTAAAGTACCTTAATGCCTACTTTCAGAACAATTTGTTATTTGAGAAAAAATTGTTTGTGAAACACAATATTGTGTATATATAACAGTGTACAATTTAATTTAAAATTATAATTGAATTTAAAATTATAAATTTTTTAACATTTGTGATAATAATGTCACTTATATCTATTTTTAATAATCTGTGAATGCATCAAACTATTACTTTATTATGTTGACGGTATATTTAATATTACGTATAATATAACGAACAAATTTCTAACTGAATTTTAAAATAATTATTTCAGAAACTATTGTAGATATGCTCATAATTTTTGTATACCGAAGTTTTAGTATCTCAGCTTTGCTTCCAAGTAAAATTTTTATTTTATATTCATCAAATTGTTCAGCATATTTTTTGCTAATGACGTGCGGTTTTTAACTGATTTGTAAAAAACTTACGGAATATATGAAAATATGCTGGCGATGAAATTTATTAAATTTTGAATTTTATATTTTAAATTTTCATAGAATTGTAAATTTATGTGATTAATAATTTTTAACTTTGAATGTACCATACATAAATATTTTTTGATGTAATTTGAAAAGCAGATTTTCAGGGTAGCTTATGTAAAATTCGTAGTTGTATAATGTTAAGATTACGAAAAATGTCCGGATTTTAATTACATGTACTTCAATTATCCTTTAACAGAAGATAAATTATAAGGGATTTAACACATATGAATATTTTTTAAATTTGAATCTTCAAATAATTAGTAATCAAAAGTATCTGTGCAAAAGTACAGTTGATACTTACACGTATGAACAAATATAAATGTGTGCAGATGCTATTAATTACTAATTTTTCAAAAATCAAGTTTGAAAAATATGAGTTGGAGTGGGAAATCGCATTCTTTTTCTCTTTGAGGGAAGATGTAGTTCAGTTATTTAAAATTCGGATGTATTTCAAAACTTAACATTACAAAACTGAGTATCATGCGTAAGCTGTCCTGAATACCTGGCTTTGAAATTATGAAAAAAAAAAACTAATAGATTTAAAAAAAAGTTTAATTTTTGGTATTACTTTTATTCATGCATTAGAGATTTTTAAAAGTAAAGAAATACAGAAGCTTAAAAATTATTCATTTGTAATAATTGAAAATCTTAAAGCGTTTCTGATTTTGACTCGTTCGTTTTTTTTTTTTTTTAATTTATGACACGTTATTAGGAAATAAATATTATTTTAAAAACTGAAAGTAGTGAATAAAGTAACACAAATGAAACAATAGAACGTATTTATTATTTTCATACATTCTCTGTATTTAAACAAACATTTTATAGATATATATTTAGCGATGTTTTTCGAGATTTATAGAAATAACATAAAAACTTAACTCTATCTGATATTTTTTAATATGAGGAAAAATAAAAAAAGGTGAATTTTTAGCAATCAAATAAAACATACAAAAAGTAATTTCTCCAACAATATAAAACAGTAGGTTTCCTACTCTATCTAAATTTGTTAAAATTCCAAATGAATATTAATTAAAAATGGGATTAAAATCTAGTTAATTTTGTGATTGAACTTTAAAGCGTTTTTTGGATTGGTTTAAATAAAAAATTTTATCTCGAAAGCTAGGTCAAGGGACGCATTTCTTTTATAAACCCAATAAAATCTCAACTCAAGTTGACCAACAAACACACTTGAAAGGAAATTTTCCCCTTCCCCTCTTGAACGAATGTCTCAATGGAACTCTCTCTAGCCCTAAGGGCAAGAGTGGGGTTCCCTTGTGAGCCATAAAATTTCCTGTCAAAGTTCATTGTGTGTCCGCAACCCTCCCCAATTATCTAACAAGATGTAAAACTTTTAAAAGGGGGGGAAGGAATTGCAGAAAAAACCGGCGCAAACGATCTCGAATACATCCTGTGATGGTGAAAAAACACGGCTCTGACGCTTTCGGTGCGCTCACAGCCACACGGGATTTTACGGCGCAAACGCTTTCGGAATATCTCGGACAGTACGGAAAAAAGCGTGTGAAACGCTTAGAGGGTTAATATCTTTTCTTGAAAACAGATATAAAATGTCTCCACAAATCAATAAGAGTAATGTGAATGATCTTATTATTTTATTCTCTGAAAGAGGAATATTTAGCTTTAGACACATTTAGTAAAACTGTAGTAGAAAAACGGCAGTATAGATATTATTTTATTACCGACAACTAAAATATTTGTTGCCGTGGTCAACGAAGATTATACGTCAATTTTACATCACCAGTAATACTTCCCTCGTGATTGTTGTGGCTTCTTTGCATAATAATTATGTAAAATTAGAAGTATTAAAAATGAAGTTAATACCATAGTTTTAGTAAACATTTATTACATGTTTTTCTTATTGACTAGGTCGTAAAAATATTCTTGTGCAGGAGAATGACTGGATAACATAGAATGTACGAGTTAATAGTGTGAAACTGATTAAATTTTCGAAACACGTATCTCATGAGAATTTGTTGATTAGTTCATGATAGTTTTTCACGTGTTCTTTTTAACTTCCTCTGTTTCTGAGTTTTTTATTTTATTTGCAGAATATCTATTATGTTATGTACATTGTATGTTAATAAAATAAAAATAAATTTTATTTCATTTGTATAAAAATACATGACATATTACCAATATGAAGGTATATAATTACAATTTTTTAATTTATAAGAACATATTTTTCGTGATGTAAATTTCGCTTTTATGCATTAAGCCATTTTAGTTATTAAAAAAGATAAATTAATAACACTAAAAAAAATTAGAGTCAATTTATTGAAAGATTTGCCAAATACGTATCGGGAGAATTTTTCACTTTTGCTCTTCTTATTTACAGATTCTACCAATCTGTTAATGAGCAAGTGGTGCATAAGTATGGGTATTTTATATGTTATAATATTTTAATATCTAAACAGCTTTTCATGTTAAATCATTTATGAATTCGCAACCTTTCCCATTTTCTATAATCTATTCAATACACAGTATTCATCATACATTGAAAATAAAATAGCTTTTTAAAAATCGGAGAAAATAAGAAATAAGGAATGTGAACTTCATTACATCTGATATTTTACTAAAATTAGGAAACAAATATTACATTTTAAATTGCAATTAAGCTCATTACATTTCGATTATACATTTTCTTCACTAAGCAATGCTTATTATAAATAAAATAAGTAAATGTATTACTTGAGGATTATTTTTGAATAATTTAAGTTATCTTAAGACTTTAAATTTAGTTTGAGGTACTTCTTATTTTTAGGCTTTTGAAATTAGAAAATTTGGAAAACATAAAATATACATTTTAACTGAAGTAGAAGCTACTTTTTAAAAGAATTTTATGCATTTATCAGCACTATTTCAATATATTAATTTTGTGTCTTATGCATCTTCAAAGAATTAATGACGATATATAACAATACGGTTTAAATAACAATAAATTGATTATGTTATATTAATTGGAATAAATACATGTAACATTAATTAGCTGCTAATAACATTCATTTCTATATAAACGTTCTCTTTCAACGTGCTATATGATTGTTTAATAACATTATCTCCATAAATGCTTGAATTCTTACAAATTTATTGCTCTTTAATTGTAAATTTTACCAATCGAATGCGCAATATATACTTATTTATTCAAATTTAAGAAAACTATGAAAAGTTAATCAACAATGATCAATTTAATTTTATACAATTATAATAATAAACTGAAAACTTAAGCAACAAATATCTTTTATATGACTTTTAACATTTATATTTATGCCTATATGTGTGAGTATGAAGGTGTATGTTATTTCTCTTTAAAGAAAACTATTTGCAGTTGAATGTTTGCTTATTTTACATTACAGGGGAAAAACTCCGTTTTTTACTGGAACGAAGAACAAGAAAAAGAAAACTGTCATCTAAACTTACATTTTTCATGTTACGGTGGTAGATTGGAAAAATAAAAAAAAGAGCCAACGGAATAAAATTCAATAGCTTTGTCCTCAATATGTTCACTTTTATCACTCATTTTATAGCACATATATTTTTCCTTCTGTGAAGAAACTGCCACTGATATTCCACCTAGTTTTTTAAATGTGTAGAACTATTTACTACAACTGTCGTTATAGTAGCTTATTACAGTTTTCATTGATATATAGAGTTCAAAACTTTCACACGGAAACATTCCAGGAAAAAGAAATCGAGATATACAATAAAACGTTTATGTAATATTAGCGCATTTGTTCCTCGTCTTTTTAGTATAGGCGTAGAAATTTTATGTTTTAAGATTAGTGTAGATAAAGATATTGAAAAAAATACTATATTGTTATTCTTCCTTCTTTGATGTTTGTATCCTTAAATCAAGAATGTAATTGTGAAAATTTAATTTTCAATAAAAATACTACAAAATTAAGATCCTTTATTGAAAAACTTATATTAAAATATGATGAATTTGAAAATTCATGAAACCATTCCTGAGAGAATGTTATCTTATACTTGAATCAAATTTAGAAGCATTTAACTTATTCACGTTTCTGTGTCTAATTCGAAATTGCAAAAGTGAACATATTTAACTTTGTGAAATTTAAAATAATTCGTAACATTCCATTACATTGAAATTACGTATATGAGAATAATGAATGGAAAGTAAAAACTTAATGAATTATTAAAAGATTATATAAAATAAAACATAGATTTATTTCTGTTTTAAATTCCAAATCAGTTCTTGAGCATTTACCGGATAAGTTCGAAAAAAAAACAAGATCTCGTCAAAATAATCAATAATTAAAATTTTAAATAACACGGCTTTTTAATTACGTGTTATAACAATAATATATATGATTATCTTACAAAATTTAGATATTTTTAGCCTGGGCTATTCTGCTCAGTAAATAATTAGTTTATAAATAGCAGTTCTGCCATAAGACTGCATAAGAAAACAATCATCAATCTTCGATTAAATAGATGTAGAAATATCTTAATTCTAATAAAAGCCAAAAATTCAGAAACATTAATGAAAACGATTGCTATTGAATAATAATTTTTTAAAATT
>BMAW01025556.1:0-38197 GCA_019974015.1 Nephila pilipes
CGGTCTTAATTTGTAATTAATATCGTTGTGAAAAGAATGTCGGTATAGTCATTTAAGTAATTACAGAAATTTATTTTTATGAAATCATATGATTTCATGTTCTATGAGGACATTAAAAAATATTAATTACGTTTTAAAATTGTTTCTGTTATTAATTACGGTTACTATTTTTACTGTTATTTCTTACAATTATTATTATTACTATTATATTATTACTTAAAATTCACTTGGAATATTAAGATATCAATACTGATAATATTTCTTGATTAGTGGAGACTATATTCCTCAGTACAAACAAAAGTATTTCCTAATGTTGTTATTTCTCATGAGATGGTAAGGTCACTGACCGCATTGAAAAAAAAAAAAAAAATAGCTGGTTTATCTCAGTGTAATATTTTACTAAAAATTCAAAATGTTTGAGTGAATTACAGAGTGAGTATTTCATTCAAAGATTTTTGAAGAGGATAAAAAAATTTTAAAAATTTTATAAGCTTCTATTTGACTTCAGAAAATACTAAAAATTCACTTTTTATGAAAGCAACCAAAACAACGGTATGATAGCTTGTAAGGATTTCTTGATTATATTAATTGACTTCAGAATTTTATAAGTTCTCTCTTTTCAAAGTATTCTAAAAGATGTCTCACTCATATGTTTGCTTATAAGTAATAATGATCCATAACTCCTGCTAATCAAAGAAACGAACTGTTAGCTTTTAGGATTCTTGAATTTCAACCATTCTTATTTGTAGAAGTAATAAATTTTATTATTCAAAACCTTTTGAGCTTTGCTGATTCGGAGACGATACGTTTATTGCGTTTTTCTATCTTATTAATCCTCATAATTCCATTTCTCGTATATGACGTAGCCTCTAATGGGCAACTGGCACATTTGAATGTTACTTGCTCAGTTTGGTGATTATGGAACATTTCGAAAAATCTTCAACACTTATAATAAAATCTTCCTATTTATTATTATTGAATAAACTATTCATTTCGTTGGTAGAAGTTTTGTTTTTAAATTGTATTCTAGGTGTTTTTGCTTTTGTGTGCACAAAGACCCAAGAGCAACAAAAAAATCTCTCGCAATATAAATTTTAGATCTACTGCATTTTCATAGTTTAGTTAATTAATTCTATAATAACACAAAAAAGAAGTAGGAAAACTGCTTTCATTGGAAATGTCCTTGATTGTAAAAAGGGTATCACCTTTGTGGTTGATTAATCGATGAAGTTCTTTGAATTCACCATTACAATCGATTATTATTATTGTTTATTTGTCTTTTGACTTGCACGCGGTTTAGTTCACCCGGCAACTACTATGCTCACAGAGTACTAAAAATTTATTGTCTTTATTTACCGTTACATTTCCGCTCGGAATCAATTCTCAGAGATCAAATTGATAAGTTTTGTTTACTCACCTGGTTTATTTTTCCTATTTGAAGTAAGAAAAAATTAATTTGATTTTAAAATGCATTATTCATTTCATATATATTTATTGGGTGGTTATTATTAATTTGCAAAATATTGTAGCAATTTACAGAAGTGTGACGGTATTCATAGTGGGAGGGCAGAATTTTCAAAAAAAAATTTCTTCCGGTTCTTTTTTTTTTCAAATTTGAAGATGATGCAATGCATTTCATAATTATTTCATAATTCTATTTAATGGGCTCTGATGAGTAACTAAACACTTTTACTAAATTTTGAAGGTACAATAATTATAACTTTTGATTTCTTGGAAAACTGCTGAGTATTTCTATCAAAATAAGGGAAATAAGAAAAACTTCATAGTTTTTTAAGAACAACCCAACAATAATGCATTTATTTATAGTGAGCAGGATATAAACTATAAATTTTATTAATGCCTGTAATTGATTTAAATACGATTGCTATTTCCAAATAATGAGGATATATTTTGATGAAGAGAATGAGAATATTTTTTAAAAATTTATTTCACCCACTTTCAGTTTCAATGAATATAATGTTATGCAGACAATCATTAGACTTTTTAATCAATTACACATGACCAAAATAATAACTCTCCTTAATTTCAGTATGAAGAACTAACTTTCCAGTTAATTGGTTTTCAGTTATTAGTATTTGCTACCATTCATAAATATTGACTTATAATGTCATCACATTGATGTTTCTGGATTAATTGCAAAATGTAGCCTTTTTAGTTTCTGACTTGTGAAAAGAAAAGTAACCGCACTTAAATAATAATCTGTTTCATGTAATAAAATGAGTCATTTTACTAAACATCCATTTAATTAAATTTAAATGAAAAATTGACTTACAATTTTAATGAAATATCAATTTATCAAGGTCAAAAGATATTAAAAATTAGCTGATTCTGGGAAAAAAGGTGTAAATGTATGTTAAATTATTTTTAATACACTTTCCTGTATACATTATGCTTGCATATTCTTAGTTCTATTTTAAAAAATGAATTTCTGTTGCATCAACTTTTTAAAAGTTGTTGAAAAGTTGATATGAGAGAAATTTGTTTTCAAGAAATGATAATGTTGTATTCATGTTAAAAAATTTTGAAATATGCCTAATACCAAATTAGCCTGAATATAACACAGTATTTTTTGGCTAATTATTTCCCTTCAAAACATTGACTCTTGTTAAATTCAAATTCTAAGTAATAGAATGTTACGACTCTTCTTAATTGTATGCCCATGCCTTTTGGATGTGGTTGCTATTAAACAATTCAATGATAATTAAAAAAAAAAAATAATACAACAATTGGCTATTAGTGGGCAATTGCCCATTAACGCCATCTGGAAAAAAAACAAAATCCCACAGTCTCTCTTATAGAAGAATGGTTTGCAACTATTTCGCAGAAGTTCGAACTTGAATTGATAGTTTAAGGTTTCCAGAAATGCTGCAAATCTAGTAATGTAGATGGGTTTTAAGATAACATTTTGTGGGAGCTGAGGCTTGAACGAGCATACTGATAATAGTATTGGGACATCAAAGAGTTCCAATTCAGAAAACAGTTCAGATTCAAAATAAACATTTCCATTTTGTATTTACTTCTTATTACTTTCCTTATGTTACCTTATTTATTTTATGTTACTTAATTTTATTATCATGAATATAACCTGTGTTATTAATTATTATGGTTAAATAAATGCTTATCTAACTAAATTATATTTCCTTTGAATTCTTTTATGTAAAAAGAATGGATCACATTAAATTCATCATTTTTTTTCCAACTAACTTTATAAAATTTTTTTTAATGATAATTTAATGATATATTTATATATATATGATATTGAAGTATTATTAAAGTATTTTGAAATATTTTATTTATATTTTCCAGAATGTTGGGAGGAAAAACAAAAGCTTTCTTTTCATTAAGTTGGAATATATTTCAACATTCAAATGTATCCTGTTGTCGAAAAATGTCATATGGTAAATGTACTTACTCGTGCTTGTTATTTGAAAAATGCATGCTTTCTGCATGTGGAAGTATGCTTTTTATTAGAATTGATTAAAAAGAGTTTATGTGATGCTGTTAGTAGGTTGTAAACACTTTAGTTTATGTGAATTGTTAGGATATTTAAAAGGTTATGTTATTGTTTTTGTGAACAACTATTGCTTGTTCATAAAAAAAAATAGTAGTTTTATATTAAACTTTAATATGCCTACATATAAATATTTAGTAATTATTTTAAAAAAATTCCAGAAAATAATGATTTTTGAATCTGATTTTTTGAGTACAATGACACCTTTAATTCTGAATTCAATATGTTTGAGCTAAAAGACAATTTTTCCTTTGCAGAATACTGGGAACTGATCAGCTTTAGTTTTCAAAACAGTTATAATAGTAAATGCACTTAATCTTAAGGTACAATATTAATGCATACTACTAGAATAAAAATGTAAATTAATAAATTAATAGTATAAAACCTGCATTTACTATACAAAAATAATGAGTAATGTATAAATTATTGAAGAAAATAGATTATTGCTTGGTAGGTCAGTCATTTTTTTTCCTATAAGATTTCATAATTTGGTTTTTGTTATTGAAAAATAACACCAAAAAGGCATGAAATAAGCTGCAAGAATTTCATCACATGTGTTTGCTACAGTTTATGTTAATGAACTGGATAATAAATATTTGGCTGGAAAAAGTCTTGGGAAAAAAGTTGTACCACTAAGGGCATTCATACCTCCATTTCTTTCCACAAATATATTTTTCTGATTTGCCACTGTTTGTATGATAGCTTGGAATGTCCATTTACATTGTTCCTGAAATACTCACCATTTCTCTTTTTCTATTTTCCTTCAAAATTTTTGTAATTTATTTTTTCTCTCACTATAACCATTAATTTCAAATAGTTACTTGATTTCAACTAATTTCAAATAGTCACTTCAAATACTTATCATTGTTAATAGCTGTGTTTCTAAAAGAAATAATTTAAATTAAGATATGATATATAAAAAAAATTGGATAAATTAAATACTGATTTTCTGTTTGAAGGACCATTTTAAATATCAAACGACAATGTATTGAAAGGTAGTTTATTACTTTATATAGTTAATAATAATAGGAATGAAAAGGTATACAGAAGATTGAATTATATATAAGATAGGGACTCTTAAAATATCAATCAAAATATTAAATAATATGCAAGAGGAAAAATAAAATGTCATTTAGGATATTATATGCTACTTCTTTATTAGCATCCACTTGTGATTTTATTTGCTTTTATCTAAACATCATTGGCTGTGTGACTTATCCTTAACCACATTTTAATTGTAGGAGTGAAATCCCATTTCTTTAAAAATAGACAGATTAGATTAATAATTATGTGTAAAATATTAGAAATAGATTTGTTATTTATTTTCTCTGAATAATAGGAAGTTCATTTTTGAAAAATTTCTTTCCATTTCTAAACTTACAACAGCAGTTTTGAAATTTTTTTAGCTTATTGAACATATTTATGAATTTCTTTGAACACTTTATTGAAATTATTTTGTTCCAAAAATTTTATAAAATGCTTCCCCTTCAAAAGCTTAGAACTCTGTTTTTTTGATGGATATTAAAAAAAAAAAAAAGTAATGAATGTGAATTTGTGACTTCCACATTGAGTGACAGGCCATCAAATCTTAGATAGTAATCTAATTATAAGTACAATTTAATAATTAGTTCTCTTGAATCATCATCATAATAATAATTATGCTTATTTCTTTATAAATAAAGGATTAGATTCAGTGCGTGTCATTTGGGAAGGTTTTGATTTATATATATTAGAAATCTGATGAAGTTACATTTTCATGCATTACACTTTTCTTGTATCTTTAGAAAGGGTTAACAAAAATTCCATTGTGAAAGTCATCTCTTAGAAATACCAAAAACTTTCGGCACTCAAGGTAATAACACCTCAGATTATTTAGTATATATATTAATGTTAAAGAAGTTACCTATGCAAAAAAACCTTCAGAAATGATATATTTTTTCTTTGGAACTTGACACTTTTCCGTGTAATGTCTTCAGACTTTTTTTTAAATACTTTCTATAGTCCTTTAAAACCTATTACAGACTACTTTGGTATTTTTAAATTTGATTACAGTTTTTATTGTATTTTACTCCTTTTTGTTTATTTTTTTCTTCCAGTTCTGAAATTGAATTTTTCTCATTCATTCTTTCATTCAATACACTAGTAATAGAATATACAACAAATTAATACATTTTATAATTTTTTTGAAAAGTTAATGCTTAAACTCATTATGTTAAAAAATCAATTTGCTATCTTTTGTATGAAAATTAGTTTTCATTTATTTATCTAAACATCTTTATCATTTAGATTTTAGGTGAATTTTGATTTTTAATAACTATGAAATTAATCTATTATAGGTTTTACTTTTAAATTAGTAGTTCAATTGCTTCCTTACAGGAAATAATAGGAATAAAATTACCAGATTAGCACTTGTTTTACATCTTAAAATGTAATCAGTCATTTTATAGAAATTACAAAATAAGAGCCAAAAAAAAAGTAAAAAGCTTCTATAAGCTGATGCGATTTGTCATCTGGCAAATCCTATTTAGAATGAGAATTACAGAAATTGTTAGTAAAGTTTGGTTATAGTTTAATCTTTTTATTTGATTTCATAACTTAATTATTTGTTCGGTAACTTTATTATGTTACGAAGCCATCAATAAACATTGATATTATGCCTTAAAATGTCTTACAAATTGTTATTTCTAAAGTTTTGCTTTGCATGTTATTTATCTGAATTTTATGAACTTTGTACAGACTTTAATTATCTTAAATTTTATAATTTTTTTTGTTGAAATTTTTCTTCTTCATTTTTTTTTAGTGTCTTACATTAGCGTCAAACATAATAGCGGAGCAAAAAATTTCTTTTTGCCTGTAAAAAATTTGATGTTAAAAAATTCCAACATCCGTAAACTGCATTCGGGAATTGTTCTTCATACTGCTGAAATAGGAGGAGTACAAAAAAGTATTAGTGCCCTTCAAGCTAAAAAGAGAGTTCCAAGGAAAAAAGTATCAGCAAGAAAAGACATTGTTGATCAGGTGAGGGCTTTTTCATGACATGATTTCTTTTTCTTTAGTTTGTTGATATGTTTAAAAATTTTAATTTGTGACTCCTACCATATTTGTGAAAAAGATGTTAAAATAACTCTACTTTATCATTTTGAAAAATTGTTATTTTTGGAACATTTGAAAACAAAATAAGAAAAGTGTAAAATATGTCTAATAATTCTTTGTCATATCTATAACGAACTCAAGATACTTGCCACAATTTTGAAGGAGTCAGTTGCTGTATTTCATGTAAATAATGTTGCTTTGACTACCACTGGGGAAAAAAATTGTTTTTAAAATATTCTCCAAATATTGCATGTAAAATTAAATTTATTCATGAAAAGGATTGTAAGCATAATTTTGAAGACTTCTGAGTTGATAGAAATTGAAGATACATGGAGAATATTTCGATGTTTATAATTTATATTGTTTGGTTTGTAACATATTTTCCAAAACATTTGATGCTATCAAGAAGAAAAGGATTTGTGAAGATGAATATCCTTTTGCAAAAATCGGAGCATATTGAACATATAATGAAGCTCACGGGAATAAGACTAAGTCAATTAAACTCCAATGAAAGCCAAATTCCATCATATGTTAAGCATATATATATGTTAAAATGCACATGACCAAGAATGAAATAGATTAATTACAGTTGTATAAAGGGCTAGCTATTCAGAGAAATGTATATATTTTTTATACAATATGCCACAAGCTATCATGACCAAGTTTCTATACAAACTATCTGTGATGAATACTCTCAATATGGTTTTTATTCTTCTGATGGAGATTCATGGTATATGTTGAGAATCAATTAATGTGTAAATATTTTTTATACTACAGTAATAATTACAATAGCTTCAATAATTTATTAGGTACTTTAATATTGTATGTTTTGCTTTTATTTTAATATTTGAAACTTTAATTTTAGAATGTTTGTATTTAGTGAGAAATTCTTAGTGTGCTATGAAATTTACTTTATACTTAAATGTGATGTAAAAAGAATAAAATGTTATTTAAAAATGCAATTGTTTATTGAATGATTTGTGCTGCTTTATAATAATTTGAATTATTTTGCTGATTGAAGAAAAATGTGTTAGATCTAAATGTCATGCTAAATTCATTCATCATTTAAAAAATTCTTAGTCAAATATTATTTTCAACACCTGTGGCATCCTCCATAGAGGTGATTTAATCTTTAATCCTGTGAATTTTATAAAATATTCTCTGTATTTGAATTCAAGTTTCTTTTGAAGATATAAATGTGCTTAA
Organism: Nephila pilipes; assembly: GCA_019974015.1. NCBI lineage: Eukaryota > Metazoa > Arthropoda > Arachnida > Araneae > Nephilidae > Nephila > Nephila pilipes. The sequence goes on from BMAW01025556.1 coordinate 7,832, forward strand.
GATGAAAAAGAAGTCTTTAAAAACCTCATTTATAACTACAACGATGAATTTGGCATCATACTTCTTGAAAACCTTGAAATTGACATTTAAGGGTGTTCACATAAACTGCACATTAAGTACAGTTAGTTAAATTTCCACATTTGGATGAGATTCAAAATGAAATTTCTTCATTATTTTTAGAAGATACTTCTACTATTGCTGAATGTGAAGCAGATTTTAAAGCAGCTGAAAAATTTAAGGATAGTTATCTTGAGTGTAAATCAAAAGTTGAAACATTCTTGAATATCAATTTCAAATCCTTGTCAGAATGTTCTTAAAATAATAATGCTTTGAAATTGAACCTACCAAAATTTGTGGATGATTTTAAAGAATTTCTCACTTTGTGAAGTATTTTTTCTAAAATTCACGAATCAGATAACTTATCTGAAACTGATAAATATGATAAGCCACCACTATTTATGCCACTTTATATTACCTGATTTCAGAGCTGCAAGATTGATTTGAAGTTTTCCAATAATAATAGAAAATTATTTCAAACCCATTCAAGAACTGAAAATAAGATTTGGTCATGAGGATTAATGTTTGAGATCTTCTAACTCTTGTAATGAAGAATGCTCAAACCAAAGGAATTCTCCTGATTCAGCAGCCTTCTACAATATGTTATAAACTAAATTGTGAGCTTTGAAAGCTTGGAATGCACAAATAAGAAATTTGCTGATTTTCTAGATCCTCTTTTAGAGTTGTATTTGCCCGAAAATGTTCTAGGAACTAGGGAATTAAGTAGAATTTTGCAAAGAATTGGATTTCTTGCAAAGAATTGGATATTGATCTTTTATTAGGAGCAGATTCAACTGGGACATTATTGTTAGGAACAAATGAGATTTCAATTCTTGAAAGTGTATTTGAACCTATTATTTCAAAAACAAGGATGAAATAAAAACTTTAATGTTACAAGTAAGAGACCCCTTGAAAAACTAATGTGTTTTTCTCACCATTTTCTCTCTCAGATGAAAACAATTCAAGATTGGTGAAGCTGTGTTGATAGGAGATAGTAATAAAATTAAACTGGTCTTTGGCTGTAATTGTGGATTGTGTTGCTAGGTTATTATGCAAAGAATAAAGCACAATCTTGAATTTTCTTGAGACCAGTTCAGTGTATTTTCATTAATGAAACTGATTCTTTAACAAAATGTGACATAAAAAAATAATCTGATAACTAATTTCATTTTTCATGCAAAATCATTTATTTTGTTCTCTTTATTGTTAAATGTTGGCATTGTTTGTTTTACATAAATATAAGTCTTCCTCTCCAAGGAATGCATCAAATACCCAACGAACCTGCTGGCTCTGCCAAAGAAAACACACATCTAATTATCTGAAGTGTCTAATGAAAATCCTCAACAAACCTCCAAAAGAGAAAAAAATTGAATAACCAAACTGGAGAGACCGGCTGAAAATTATACTAAGAGATAGAGAGCGGCTGAAAATTATACTAAGAGAGAGAGAGCAAGTCTCCTGTCCTGTCTGCTGTTCAGTACCAAGATTCTATGTTCTGTCTGCAGCCACCTTGGCTAAGTCTGAATATGTTTCCCATAATTCTACTGCTCGGTCCTATTGACAGACTTGACCTGCTCGAAGACCCCAAGGTTACACAGTTATTTGAAATAATTCAGTCATTCATCCAATTTTCAAAGTTAGACAAATCAAGATCTCAAAAATTGAAGGAGATTAGGGCCCACTTCAATGAAGATATGACTATTTAATCCATGCCACTGAAACAATACCTCATTACTAGCTACCATGACAAAATGAAGCTCTGTTCCCAAACATTTCCCCACTTTAAGCACTTATAAAAGTTCTCATGCATGTTTTTTACTCTGAACAGTTTATTGAACTCTCCCATGACATCATGCTTAATTCCTTCTACAACCCATCAATTGCAGGATGTATTTGATATCCCTGGGACTTGTTTTTCCAGGACTCTGTGCAGCTTGCTCCATTCAATTTGAACTTTTTTCCTGCTGTCACCCCATGTTTCCCTCTCTAGCACTATGCTTTCTGCTGACCAATGCCTCTGCATCTCACTTATTTTTCTTCTCTTTTAAATCAATCAAATGGAATAAGATGCAGGGCAAATGTGTGCATGCACTCTAACGAAGTGTATTTTCATTTTGAAAAATTCCTAGTTATCTATGAGACATTGTACTTAGATATGATATAAAAAAGAATTAAATGCTATACATACTTAAAAATGCAATTCATTATTGAATGTTTCTGCTGCTTTATTATATTTTGAACAGTTCACCGGGCTAAAGAAGAATCAGCTAGATCTAAAGGCCTGCTAAATTTATTTGTTGATTGTGGATCTACTTTTCAATTAGAATTTTCAACATTATAGACATAAAAAAGCTGAAGTAGCAGAACAGATTGACATGTATAAAAACAGCCTTCCTATTGGTATTGTAAAAGTCAATTAAAGTCCAATATTTAGAAATCTTTCACATTGTGATTTTTTTTTTTTTAAAAAAAAGTGCCTGAGAACATACAAAATCCTGCAGTAAAGGCTTTCATATGGTCATGTGTTCTCAAATCGCCATTTGTATAAATATTATATTTATACATAGCTTATTTATGTTGTATGTTCCTTTAATAATCATAATGCACCAAAACAGAAAATTCTTCAAAGATTGGGAATAGAACATGGGAGAATGTGCTATAAATGTACCATGAAGTCTCTTGATAGGAAAAAAGAAATTAGTAAAAACTATATTAATTTTTGAATCAATTTTAAGGAGAGAATAAAGGAAAAATACTTAAAGAAAAAGAAGATGAAAATAAAGGTTAAAAAATGCAGTACAACTTATAGAAACTGTATTATTTTAATAAGTTTTTATATAAAAGCTCCAGTTTTCAAAAAAAGACATTATTAAAACTATGCATACTTTTTCCTTTAAACCTATTGTATGCTCCTAAAATATTTGCCACATAATCCTGCTATGTAAATCTACAGACTGATGTGAAACTTTAAATGTATCTAAGAACACTGACTAAGGAGCAGATATCATTACAAAAAAAAGGGGCTATTTTCTTTAAATTCATGATATTCTAAATTTTATTTTTTCAAAAAAGTAAGCAATATGTTTAAAAATTTCTGATCAGTATTAAGATAAATGTTTTAATATGCAGACTAACGTTAAAGCTTCTATGTCTAATAGTTTCTTAGGGGGGAAATACATGAAGATTCTCAATTTAATATTGGGCTGCCAATTCCCTTTAAAAAGTTTTTGTTTTAAAAAAAAAAAGATATTTATCAAAATTTCACTTCAGGGTTCTACTTGCTTTGTACGATTAATAACTGAATATTATAGATTACAAAATCTATTCATTACTTATCTCTTCATTTGTGTTAGAATATTTTAAATTAGTTGGCATCTAATTCTCTTTTATTTTAATTGTTGCAACTTTTCTTAAATTACAAAAGTAATATAATCTTTAATGTTCTATTTCTTATAATTAAAAAGGATATTAGAAAACTCTTTATATTCAATAAATATATGAATGATTTTATTATATAAATATTATAAAATCGTTCATATATTTATGTATAATAATGATTTAATTCATATATGATGATATTAAATTATAACTATTGTAAATAGATTGACTGATTGATGATTAAGGATGCTAGACATTAATTAAGGAAATGTATTCTTTTAATATCAATGAACGAAATTCATTATTTTGAAAATATTTGCTTTGTCATAATGTAGTGTAAATTGTTTTTGTTGGTAATATTTTTCAATTTTTAATGTGTACTTTTAAATACTTGTATTAGATTCATTTATAATAAGTAAGACATCTCATTTCATGATCAAAACTCTTATGCATTATAAATTTGTTTATTTTACAGGAAGTTGGTCAAGTAGTGGCTTATAGTTCTGCTGAAGAATATGACATGCAAAGATTATCAGAAGCATTAGACAACCAAGGCTTGTATCAACGTCTCCAGTTGCCTTCAGATGCTGAAGAAGTTATACATGTTAGTGCTAAATATAAAGTAGATGAAGAACCTCGTGTAATATATTTTTTTAGGTAAAACTTTATGTGAGTATTTTGATTGCGATAAATGTATTAAAAAATTTTTTCCTTAAATTTATTTACATATATGCCAAGAGTATATTGTTATTCAATATTATCATCTGTTTGAATTCTTCATCTTTTAATATATTAAAATTTAGTTTAGTTTGAAAAAGTTTATTATTACTTATTCATTAATTAATGAAATTGCAACTCTTCATTCATTTTTTGCTTTTAGTGAAGGATCAGTTGTATTTTGGAATGTTCCAGATTTAGAGGTAGTTATATTATTTTCTAATGCTTAGTGTAATTTAGAATAATTTCTTTTTATTTTGCATTTCAAGATTGTGTTCTTTTTTTTAAACAGCAACAAAATGTTCTGCGTTTCCTAAAACCATTTGAAACAAATTCATATGATTCCGATTTAGTAAATGCAGAAAAAGAAGATATGGATTACTTATATTCCGAGTATGTTTGAAACCAGATTGTATGTATTTAAATATGCTGAATTTTTTGCTATTATTTTTCTTGCCATGTGTGAATCTTATTTTGTAATTATATTTATTTTTTGCAGGAAAGGAACTAAATTCTCTAAAGGTAGAATTATTCTTCATTCTGAAGGCAATGCTGAATTTTATACATATACTTTTTCCAATGGTCTTGCTCTTTCTGGTAATTATATATTTACTACTTTTATATATATATATATATATAGTGAAGCTATTTGTAATATCCCCTCATTCCAGAATGAATGATATAAATTTATTGAGAAGTTATTTCACTAAAAATATTAATTCATCTGTATGACATATTCTTATATTTTGTTTTCTTATTATAATATAATTGCATTAAGTAAAATTTACAAGTTTATAACATTTAGCATTTTTTTGAATGTGTATATAAACTTATAAATTTTTTTTGCAAAAGTTTTTTTTTTTTTTTTTTTTTTTTTTTTTTTTTTTTTTGATAGAGGGAAATGTTTTTGTGAACTAAAAGTAATTTTAATTCAAAACTTTAAATTTAATCCCATAATCTTATTAGTTGTTAAAATAATTTTATATTTGTGAACTTTATTTTCAGTATTTTAACTAAATAACCTTTGCACTTGGTTTCAAACACATAATTTTTTAAGACTTCAAATTGTTATAAATTTGCAGTAGTATTTTGAACTGTAAGCTCTCATTGCTTTTTATTTATTTAGCTGTGTTTTTTTAAACATATTCTCATTATTAGAACAAGTTTTCAAATGATATTTTTTTAAATTAAGAAGTTAACATTAATCTTCTACTCTACTATGATATTATTAATAAATTGTTTATATGTTGATAACAATGTCTGTTAATGACATGTGTATGTGTATTAATATTACCTTTACTTCATTTTTTTAAAAAAATATTTTTCATTTAACTAATTGTTATACATTTTTTACTTTTAGTCAAACTTGCGATGTGGGAAGCGGCATTAGAAAATTATATTGACAGTATGGAATGGGTAACTGAGGTAAAAAATTTTCATTTATTTTTCATTGGGAAATTAGAAATTGTCAGGTATAAATCAAATATTCTTATATCCACTATTTAATTCTTATTTGATATTTTTTACACTCCCTTTCAGTAAGGAAACCTAATTTTTTTTTAATCCAATACTACCTGTTTTTGAAATTTATTTTTTAACTATTTTAGAAAATACTTTTCATTTAATATATTGTATAATTGTGTATAATATATTACTTAGTTTTAATCAGAACTTTGGCTTTTAATGCATACAAATTTTTTCCCCTAATGATCTGTGTAATATTTTTGAAAAATTAGGCGCAAGCACACTCAGAAAACGTATTTCATATTGCAGTTAATCTTTGAATTAAGGAAAATAATGAGGTTTATATAAATATATTACAAACTTTCGTTTTTAAAATACAATGTATACCTGATTACCAATTATCAGGCTGTTCAAAGCAAAGAAAATGCTTTTTTTCTTTGTTTTAAATAATTTTAGTTCAAAGTTTGTTAATTTTTTTTTTCCATCAGTAAGTATTTTGTGATATTACAGTTTCGAATAATTGACTCATATTTTATTTTTTTTTTAGAACATGAAGAGAGGTGAAAAAATTTCAATGACCCGTGATCAAGTATTTAAAAAAAGAGGAGAATTATTTGCTTTACGGTAATTACTCATATAGTTTCATTTTATATTTCAGTTATTTCCTGTCAACTACATTTAGCTTAACTTTATTATATGTATATTTGCAGGCATGTTATAAATTTAAGTTCCGATTTACTCGATACTCCAGATTTTTATTGGGATCGTCAAGATCTGGAACATTTGTATCAGCAAACATGTAATCATCTTAATATAGCAAAAAGGACTAAGGTGAGTTTCATTATGTTATTTATATTTTCAGATAGTATTTGTCATTTAGCCCTTCTGTTGATTCCAATATAGATTCCTTCAATCTATAATTCTATTTGAAGCTCTTCAGTTAATTGGCACTTGAATAACATTTGCTGCATTTCAAGAACATTTTACTGTTTGTACTTATTTGTAATATTGTGCAAACGAGATATGTAACATGCTAGAAACATTGTACTGAAGTGAAAAGTGGCAGGTATGACAAACAGTGGTCAAAAATGCAAGTGGTGCTGGCAGTGAAAATCAATAAATGCCCAAATCCTTTCAAAAAAATCTGAGAACAAATGGGTCAATAGCTGCTGAATTATTAAATGTGTGGGACCTTTAAATTCTGGGTTAAAGTGTATTTTGAATATAATTATTTACCGTTTTAAGTTTTCTACTATAATGTGTATCTTTTGCAGTTTAACCATTAATGTATGGACTTATCACCTAACCACTCTTCTCATTGACCAGTCTTTAAATGGCCGCAAATGCTTATAATAATGAGCTTTACTAATAAAATAAGTATCTATGGTTTTACTTATGATAGAAAATTACAACAAAAATTGACTAGAAGGGATTAAAGTTTTCTTTATTATGAAAATATACCTAAATTTTTTGGATAAAAATAGTTTAAGTCAATTTGTGATAAAATCAAAAAATATATTCTAGGTGTCTAAATTATGTGATTAAAGTAATTTAACCCCATATTGCTCTGCAAACTGGAGGGCTGCTAATGTTTTGACTCTTTTCCATTTATACATTTTCACTGATACAATTACTTTTTTGACTGAGTGTACACTCCAGTTCAAACTATGTCATTTACAATTTCGTGCATGCATGCATCTTGTTTTAAGCTCTTTGTTTTCATTATCTACTCACCTTATTGAATCTTAATTTCTTTGAATTTCTTGTAAGCAATGTTTTACATTATTTTTATTACTTGAATTTTTTGTAAGTAGTGTTTTGCATTATGTTTATTACTTATTGATTTTAGGGTCTCCCCTCCCTTAATTCTTGTGAATGACAGTGGTTGCGGTAGCGTAGTGGTCATGGTTTCAGACTCTTGGCCGGTGGTTTTTGTTGAGTCGTGGGTTCGAACCTTGGCCATTATAGACCTGCCATGTAGCTGGGGCTAATGTACGTTAAATCTGTTGGGGTCCAATGTCCTCTTGTTGGCGTGGTGGGAAGTTAAGAGAGGGGGTGCCTGCTCAGGTATCATCCTCGTCACTTGACCAAGGTTTCAAAATTACGTGGTCCGTCGCCAATAGCCCTCATGTTGCTTCTAGTGGGATGTTAATAAAAATTAAACTCTTTTGAATGACAAATTTTTATTCTTTTAATTATTGTGTTCTTTCGTACTTTGAATATTTCCAATTCAGTCTACTAAGCTTCAAAAAAGGGGAGGTTGGTATCATCAAACTAGTTAAATCCTGCATATTTGGTCCTCACCCTGAAATTGCTTTTGATTTTTTTTTGCTTTTAATTTTTTTTTTTTTTTTTGGTTTACCATTTCTTTTTGTTTTGAATATTTTACTAATTTTTCATATATATATATATATATATATGTGTGTGTGTTTCTATTGGATTGCAATTGATTTAATTAACCTTTCTAAATGAAAAGATTAATACAGGATTTTATATCTTTACTCCTTTTTCTATTAAAATTTCGGTGAGTATTAAGTATATCTTCATTTACAATATTTTCTGGAATCATTTTAGAGATATTTTATGGGCAAATAAAAATAATTCCGAATATTTTTGTTTTATTTTTTGTGATGCAGCCTTTAAATTCTTTCCTTTCATTGAGTATTTTCTGTTTTCCAAATTTTTGTGCATCATGACATTTTTTTAGATTTAAAAAAATTACCTGCATTAAACTCAATAAATAATAGTATTTATTATGAAGTTTTATGTTCTATTTTAAAATATAATATATTAAACTTTTTTTTTTGACCAGAAAAATATTTTAACTGAGTTCTGTATTTTCCCTTCTAGGTGATGAATGAACGTTTGAGCTACTGTTCTGAATTAATTGACTTGTTAGGTAATCATATGAATGACAAGCATCATGTACGTTTGGAATGGATGATTATTATTCTCATCATGGTGGAGGTAATATATAAATTATTTTTCTTGATTTTAACATTAAAAGTGTTGGTTATTTTACTATTTCCATTCTAAGGCTGAAAAAAAAGTGCAAAAGTTACTAAAAATGACAATAGAAAGTTATATAAAAATATGCACTTAATAAGCTTTTGAAAACAATAACTTATAAACAGCTCTTTCATTTCTCATTGTTAAACTTTTTAATAATTTTGTAATAAATAATTGTAAGATTTTTTTTTTTAAAAAAAAGCATTCATTATTTAAATTGTCAATCTAACAGTAGAGAAAGAGAGAGGGAAAGTGGGATACCCTATAAAACATTTGAATGGATGTTGAATAAAAGGATAAGATTCCAAAAATATTGCAAATTAAAATAAGATGATCATTTGACCAATATGTGTGCAATCTACCCATAGACTGCAAAAGTGTATATATATATATGTGTATATATATTATTTCACTTCATATAATCATGCAGCAGTCTTTCCATGGTTGAGTAGAAAAAAGAATAATATTTAGAGAATATTATCTTTATTGCACTCACTGCTTACATTTACTATTTTTTTGGAATCTTACTGTTTTTTTTTTTTACAATCATCCATTTAATTGTAAAATTTATTTATGCTATAATTAGTAAACAATTTTTTCCCTCCTAAAAACTAAATGTAAGAACATGGGGTTTCTTTCAATGAATGTAATAAATTCAGATAATAAAGAAGTGATATTTGATAAAGAAATGGTTGCTATATATATATATATATATATATACACATACAGTGGTGGCCCAAATTGTGGACACTTTTAGAAATTTTTATGTATTTGAACCTTTGTATAGAAAACGTTATGTTTCAAAAAAGGTAAAGTCATATAGATCATTTATTTGAAAGAAAATTTAACACTGAATTTAGTATTAAAAACAAAATTCAAATATTTGCAATACATAAAAAGTTAAGGAGCAATAATTATGAATATGCATTAGGTACTGATGATTGCAGCGAGTTATTGATACTTAGTAGAGTATCCTTTATTTTTTATTACACAATGGCAGGAAATAATTATAGCCTCAATTAATTCTCTTTTATTTGATGAGCACCTCATTTGGACTAGAGTTTTCAAACAGTGCCACAAATTTTTGATCGGTTTGAGGTCAGTACTTGTTCCTGGCCTGAACAACTATTCAATGCTCTTTGTACTAAATTACTCTTTCGATAATTTTGCTATGTGGCAGAAAGCACAATCCTGCTGAAAAATAAATGAAGCATTGTTGGGAAAGAGATCCCTTACAGAAGGTAGAAGTTTGGGTTTTAGAATAGAGTCAATGTATTTTCTGGCATTCAAGTGTTCCATCGAGGACATGAAGGTGACCAGTTCCATTTGCTGATATCTATGACCAAATAATAGCACCTAGTGGGTTCTTCACAGTAGCCTGAATGCAGTCAGAATGTATCTCTTCTTCTATTCTATATGTCTTTTATATTTTTGCCCATCACTACTGAATAACGATATCTTAGTTTCATCGCTCCATAAAATTTGTGGCTACTTATTATCTGTTCAAGTAATGTGCTCTTTTGCTCACTGCAGTCTTTTTCTGTGCTGCTGCAAATTGAGATAAATTTTTTTTTGTGGTATTCTATATCTTAGTCCAACATCTGTTAATCTTTTCCTGATTGTTCTTGAGCTTACAGAAACACCAGCATCATTCAGATAACTTCTGATGGCCGTTGATGACATTCTTCTATCTTGGAGACAATTTTTTTATTCTTCTGTCATCAACAGAAGTGGTTCACCTTTTTCAGCCTTTTCCTGCTTTGTTTTTTATTGAATTCGTCTCCTTATGTTGGACTCCAGCTGTAGTCACCTACCTGTCTTGCAGTTTCAGCGTAGGAAATACCACTTTCTTGTAGCACAATTATCTTACATCGCTTTCTAGGTGTCCAATCTACTCTTTTATTTGATGTCATTGCTTCTTGACTAATAATAGCCCTAATGTTGCTTCTAGAGTGACATTAATAAAACGATACCAAAATTAAAGCTTTTGAACTAAATATTAAAAATTTATACAACAATTCCTACTTCTAATTTGATTACATAAGAAACAGTCTTCCCCTTCTAAGAACAAAGCACAATAATGACTTGCTCCAACTGCAAACACGATGTCAGCTTCTACTGACAGTTACTAATGTATGATTGGTTCCCAGAACAAGAACAGTGATTGGCCTGGCCAGGAAAATTAGACATTACAAACCACTTGGTAACTGTATTTGTTTTCTAGATTAAAATATGCATAACTTTTTTGTATTGTAATTATTTTAATTTTGTTTTTTTTTAATTGAATTTAATATTAAATTCTCTTTAAAACAATATATACAAATTTGCATTATGTGAAACAATTTTCTGTAAGCATATACAGTTAAAAAACTAAAATTTACAAAAGTGTCCACAACTTTGGCCACCACTGTATATATATATATATATATATATATATATAAATCCTTTTTCACAGATGGGGGATTGTATAAAAGTTTTTTTAAAAATTGAGCAACTTTTGATGAAATAAGAAATTTATGTAATTCCCTTAAATATTTTTTTTTTTTTTTAGATTTTAGCTTTTCAAAACAAAATATTTTTATTCTTTCTTTTTCTATTAAAATCGTGTTTTGTTATTGACTATCCTTTAGTAGTACATCCTCGTAGTGTAATATAATAAAATACATGTTTGGTATTTTAAATGATACTTTCAAATTATTTTTAAAAATTTTGCCAATTAAATGCATTTGGTTACCTATCTAAAATATGCAATTTTTTGAAAAAATATTCATTCTTTTGAGAAACATTATTATAAAGTTCTGAAAAGTCACAGGAAGAAAAGCATTTTTTTTTTAAAAATCTGGGACTTTTAATTGTAAATAATTAGATAATTTTTAAAATGGTCCTTCTATAGAGGTATTGCTTATTAAAGTTGTTTGAATCATTAATTAATTTTTTTCAATTTTTGGTTGCATAATTATTTTTTTATGATATTATATAATAGTATTCAATAATTGAATGATTTTTTTATGTGTCAGTCACACCCTTTTTAGTGTTCTGAATAGAAAGCAATGCCTTTTTTCCCTTTCTATTTTATAATGTTTTTTGCTGTTAAATTATTTACCTATTCTGAACGACACTATTTTGAATGTATTTTAATTCATGTTTTATCATTTATTTGTATATTGTATCTGTTATGTTTTACCTACTATCTGTGTTTTCCTAAATTTCTCTTTATCTTTTTTTAGGTTATGTTTGAGTGCATACATTTTATCGAACAGTTATTTCACTGATCTATTTTTGTGTAAATTATTTTTTTTATTTTAGATGTTCCTATGAATCTTTATTTTTTGTTTGTTGGCAATTTAACAAATTGGTATAAATGTATAATTTAGTCACTTATTTGTATTATCAAATATAGGAATCTATTACAAATAAAGTTATTTTAATATGAAAAGATAGCTTGTTTTTCCACATTTATTCTTGAAAATTTCTTTATTACAATTGTTTAAAGTGAAACAAATTAAATTTTAAATATATTCTGCATTAGAATTTTATTGAATTTTTTTTTTTTTTATAAATCTCAAAACTTGCTGGTTATTCTGATGTATCATAAAGAATTATTAAACCAGTATTGTTATTATGTTATTACGAAATTATGCAATGTTCTTCCCCTTTTCAATTTAACAAATTTATTTAAAACTGAGGTAATAATTTTGTTACTAAGATTATATATTCTTTATCTTTTAGTATATTCTAAGATTTAAAAAAAAAAAAAAATTGAAGAATTCTCCTCTCAGTCATATTTTTTTAATTCTAAAGTTTTACGTGTTCATTAATTAGTAAATTATAGAAATTTTTTGAGTTTTGTTTATGTAGAACATTAATTATTTTTAGTTTTATTTTGACATAAAACATAATTCCATATAATTCATTGTAACTTAAATAGAATACTTATTTTTACAGAATGTGAAATACCACTATATAGTGTAATTATTATGCTATATATAATAATTTTTTAATAATATTTATTGTTTTATTATTATTATTTTAATTTCTCATATTTAATTTTACATCCGTTTGTGTCAATTTCAGTTTTGTGAAGAAGGGTTGATTAAATTTTGTAATTTTGTTGAATATTTTCATTATGCTGTTTGTTTCAGGGGATTTAAAATTTCCTTTTATTTTTAGAATTTCATTTAGTTGAGCAAAAATTTTAATCTGTTTATAGACTCATATAAGACACTTTATTAAACTCGTTAGTTTGCAAGAACTTCTCATGTCTGATGAAAGAGGAAAAATATATATGCAGTTATATTGCTTACACTTGGTTAAAAAAAAAGAACAAAATTGCTTTTGATAATTTAATATTTCTAGTCATTTAAAATTATCTCTTAAATAATTAATATAATATATGCAATATTTTCAAATTGGGAAATTAATGTTTTATATTTATTATTCTAATATTCTTGCAGTTATATAAAAGCTATTGGTTAATTCTTTGTCATGTTAATAATCAATTACCTTATACATTACAGAAAAAAATAATAGATATTTTATGTATCAGAATTCATTCTAACGTTGAGTAAACTTTTTTTTTTTCTTACAAAGTTTGTACATTTTTGTTTTTACATTGTAAGTTAATAAAATACAACTGTGTAAAATGTGTATTCAATTTCTCTTCAGTAAATACCAATAACTGAAAAATTTATAAAAAAATAAAATTGAAGTGTTTATATTGAGTAAAGTTAGCATATATATTGTTTTTAAAAAGAATATATGATAATTACAAAGGCAGGAAAATATTTATAAAATTCTTTTTTATGTGCAAATAGCAGTGGAAAATTGTCTCTAAAACTTGTTTTTTGTGTTTATTTATGTAACAATTTCTTTTTTATTTTGTTGCACACAAACATTATTCTCAGAATGCTTTTGGCACAAGAATTTCTTTTTTACATTTTTGATGAGAAAACATTTAACTCATCTGAATAGTCATTTGTAATTCACTTGTTCAAATACAGTTTTGATTTATTTCATTTCACCTTTGAAAAAGGTAGAAAAAAATAAAAGTTTTATTTGTAATTAATTCCATAGTTCCCATATCTTGAAAAAAAAAAGGGGGGGGGAGTGTCAGTCCTTAACCCTAATCATTGATCATATTTAACATAAAAGATGCATTATAATAAAGCTAACTCATAAGTTACAGATTTTATTATTTTCTTTTTAAAATAATGATTCAATTTATTATTAAGGTACCATAAATTTTATATCATGTTTGAAACTAAAATAGGACATATTAAAGGTGGGAAAGTAAATTTATTATTTTATTTTTCGGTGAGAATCTTGAACATAATGATTACACACACACATGTATATATATATATATATATATATATATATGGTTGTTGTTAAAATAAACTATATATATAGTTTTTTTTTAACAAGCAAATGAAAAATCCAAAAATGCTTGGTTGTTTTTGTTATGTAGTCTTCCTAATAAAACAAATCCTTCATATTTTTTTCAGTTCATTTTTTAAAACAAAAGTTTTTCCTTCACCTTCCTCAAGCTATTCTTTCAGAATTATTAATTTAATAAGAAATATTTTCATTAAGTTTCTGTTTTGTAATTGTATTTCCGGATATAATGCTTTATATCAGAGATGCACCAATTGTTAAGACTGAACTTTATTCCCATGCACTGATGGAAGATGGGTTGCAAAAAATGAAGTTATCATACCAAACACATAATTTATTTTACTTATATTTGTCATATACTGTTACAATTAAAGTTAATGTGATAATTTTGCTATAGAATTTATTTGATGTACGACATTGCACTGTTTAAAAAATTATTCAAACATCTAGCTCATCTTTTACAGCAACCCGACAGAATTATTTTTAAATTTTTATATGTTGTGTCTCTTTAAAATATTCCAATTCTGATGCATTTTCATGTGAAACATTAAAACAATTTTTCTCCCAAAAATTTATCTGTCTTATTTTTTGATATATGCATGTATAATTTTCAAAGATTTTTTTTTTTATTTGCTGAATTTGAAATAATATGATAAAACAAACCATCATAAAAATGTTTGATTTTTATCATAAATGAAATGTAATTGAAAACTTTACTGCTACATTTCATTACATCTATTGAAATTTTCGTTTACGATAAAATTTAAAAATTGTAGATATATAAAGACAAAAAAATTTTAAATAAAAAATATGCTTATAGTCTTAAGAAAAGGCTTATAAAATTTTATGTTTATAAACATTTCTAAATTCCTTGGTTTAGAAAAGCTAAAGTAACTGGAAAAGGAGGAAGAGCTCTCTTCAAGTATTGCTTTGGTGGTATCCACTGGTAGATCTTTTCTGCTGTATAATCTGTTTCGTATTCAACACAAGTTCCTTTCATAGATCTAGGGGAAAGAAATTTTTATATGTTCAAAATCCAAATAGCATTCATGTTACTTAAGTATTCAAAGCACTGGTAAATACTATTTATGTTTCTATTTAATTAAAATTTGGTATCAGCATTGAAATAAGTCAAGCATGACCAAATACTTGCATGTAAAAGCAATTTTGTTTTAAGTTTATTTTTGAGTATTTGAGGGCTGAGACTATTGTAAAATTACATGTTATGTATGAGGTGCAGGTACTACCAATATGGAGCTTCTAGAATTGGTTGTAAATTGTATCCAAATGTGTTGTGGTGGGTAACAATAGATAGAATAACTAAAGTTGGATGTTCCGATGGCTTAGCGTACTGCATCGTGCACAATCGCTTGCATTTTCGAAAGTTGTGTTTACGATGGATGCCCAGACAGTTAACCGAGGAACTCAACAAATTAGATTGGGCCGGTCATTGCAACATCTGTTTCAGTTGGTGGATGAAGTCAAAGACACAATTAAAAGGATTGTTACTGGACATAAACATGGGTTCATCATTTTCAATCAGAGCCAAAGCGAACCTCCATGATATGAAAACAATCTTCACCTTCAAAACTCATATTGAATGCAATACTGTCGGCTGATAAGGTCGTGACTTTGGGCTATTCGCGGTTTTCTCTTCATTAACCTTGGGGACTTTAATTGAGATTGATTGCTACAAATATCAATTTCTTCCCAACCCAAATGAAACGTGATTAGGCAAATTAAGAGACATGTAGAAATAAAGTGAAATGGGTTAGATAGGGTAGTATATAAGCAAAATGAAATTTGGACGATAGAGGTCGAGTGGCACTAGCATTGAGTATATACCTTAAAGATGGTAGACGAGATCAAGAGTTAACAATGATCGTAATGAAGTCAAGAAATCAAGCTAACCTCAACTGGGAAAACTTTGGTAAGACACTCTTGATTAAGTATTAGTTGAATGGGTGAAACTATCGTGGAGAGCAGGCATCCATCAAATATTATAGTGGAAGTCTATTGAATAAATATTTGTGTGAGATTTGTCTACTGCACAAGATTCGAATAGAAATACTCATTCGCCACAAGGTTATGTTGACAGCGTTTTAGGATTCTTAAGGAGTTTTACTCGTTTATTTTCTGAAACGGGATAAAACTATGACTGCTATCATATTGTAACATACTGTTGAAATTTCAGAAGAAAAGATGGAGGCAGTTAGAAGAAATTATCGAGGCCTATTTTATTCGAGGATTGTGATGCGATGCGATTGTTCATTTAAGTCGCATTGAGAAGTAACACGGACGCTGTTGGTGGCAGACATCACAATTTTGAACCTCGGTCAAGTGACGAGGACGGTACCTGAGCTTTCACCTCTCTCTAAATTTCCACACCACTTTTACGGAAGGACTTGGGACCAGATTTAACGTGCATCATCTCGCTGCGCAGCGGGTCTTTAGTGGCATCGGGGCTCGAACCCACGACTCAACACCGGACGAAAGTTCGCGATTCATTAATTACTTTTAAGCTAACCACAGCCACATTTTATTCGAGGAATCTTGTTCCATCACAACTGTACCAGGTCTCATACAGCTCGAATTACCCAAAAGAAATTTAAAGAACTTCGGTGGCAATTTTTTCAACACTTGCCTCACAACCCAATCTTAGTCCTAGGCGATTATTACCTGTTTAGTCCGTTATCATTTTTTTTATGTTAGCTCATAACTCAGAAATATTCAAATACAATGTTACAAAATGGGACATTTAGGCAAATTTAAGTTGAGAAATCAGATAAGTGGAAAAAATCGACATCCACGATGAAAAAATTTATCTTTCAAAGTTAATCCATTGTATTGAGTAATTAATCCATTAATACCATAATTTAGTTCTCTTTGAGCTCCAAACATTTTCTTCGCGAGAAAATTCTTATGAACCACCTTAATTACCTTCACTCCATTATAAATCTATCTAATTTTTCACTTTTCTACTTTCTGGAAATATTCTATTTAATTTTTAACTCTATTAATGCATCAATCTCTCTTGCTTATATGCTCCTCCCCCCAAAAGCACAAAAAGCTATTATCAAAGAAGCCAATTGCAGTCTAATGAGCCACTCCGATTCAAACAATAGAAGTGCCTCCTCTCATCACAGCAAATTTCATGCTATAGTCTCCCAAATAAGCCTTCAACTTTCACTTTCAACACCATCTGCAACAGCCAATAGGAACAAAGCAACTATCCAATAGTAATTCAATCTCTTCGAACACTCAGTTCTTCAAGAGTAAAATTCATCAGCTTCAAGCTACTTCTCGGTTCAACAGTATTCGGGTTTGAGTAGTACTTTGCACCCCAGGCACCTCCGTAGAAACTACAACTTTAAAAAAATTTTCAAGTAATGAAGAAAATTGCGAAAGTTTTTAAGTTTATCATTTTTTTCCCTAACGATTTTATCCAAACCATTATCAAAGAACATATTAGGAAACTCAAGAACTGAACTTAACGTCGCTAGAAAATTGATACCAGAATCAATGCCTTGTATGAGTATGTTCGAGTAGCTTGCAAACCTTTATCATAAGCCAAAATTTAATAAACTTCATTTGATGGGAAAGTACATCTGTACATTTTTATAGCTTTTCTGTTTCTATGAATCTGAGAAAATTTAATTCTTCGCAAACACTGATAATCGTAATCATTGGTGATGGTACATGAGAGAGGCAGCTTGCGTTAATCGCCTTTTTGCGTTTGCGTCGACCACCTTGCTGCTAGACCGTCATTAAGAAGATAAAGTTAAGCTTAATCCTTTCGCCGAAAATTTGCTACGACTCGACTTTCTTTTTAAAAATATTATTCTTTTATTCTATGAATTATTCAATAGATATTCGATTTTTAAGATTGAAGATGTATATTTTTGCATTAAAATAATTATTAAAATACTCTAAAATGTTTGATGTTCTTTTTATATATTCATCTTCCAGATATTTAGATCCATAAGATTTCAATAAAAAAAAAATATCCAAAAGAGAAGAAAAAATGGAATATAAACCTTAGCCCACTCATCTGCATGGATACTCTGAAATGTCTCATCTTTTCAGGGAATCATCAGTTGAACAAATATTATTGACTTAGTATCCTGAAGCAAGAAGCGATTATTATCTTGTTATTCATCCGCGAATCTTTGAATAATGACGATGGCAAACTTAATACCGTAGAAAGTACTTCTAGAATCGGTTTGAATTCGTAATGATTTCTGCAAAGTTTTCGGCTGGTTTGAAAAATCATGCAACTTACTACTTCGATTCAAATTTCGATTAATTATATTCTTGTCCAATGAACAATTTAAAGGGTTGAAGCGGAACAATTAAAAAAACCAGTACATAAAAATTAGTTAGAAAAAAAAAGGTATGCATACTATAAAAATAATTTTTAAGAAACACTGAGTTTTGTATTTTTGTTATACAGGCCTAACCAGAAAATTACAAGTTCGAGTTCCGGTGTAAAATAAAAGCAGTTATCTGAAATATTACTATTAACTATTTGTTAAATCAAGCTAGACTTAAAAATCCTTGCATGTCTTAGAATTTTAACAAATGTTAGAAATCGATACATTTAATGAACTTTTCAGGGTTCATGCACCATTTCTTCTTTTAGTGCTTAAGACCCGTGTGGTGACCGGGAATGACAGAATAGTCCCACTGTAGCTCATGCATGTCGTAAGAGGCGACTAAAATGAGTACCCAGCGTCTGGGGGTATAGCCAGGCATCCTGCCCCTGGGGATTATATCAGGGGACCTCAGGGACTTGCCTTCTGCAGGTAAGTACGGCATCATGACCCCGAGGCACCTTAGTGATCTTTTTCTTTCTCATGGGGTTTACTGTCTTTGGTAAACACGGGTGACGCACTCCCGGGATACCCTAGCGATCCTTCTCTATTTTCGACCCTCCTTCTTGTCAACCACTTTTTTTTTTTCGACTTCACGTATAGACCATAGTTTAATCTTGTTTGGCGTAGCATAGCTATATCTGGCTCTTGTGCCAATAAACTTTACATTCACTCACTCACTCACTTTTAGTGCTTAAGAAAAGAAAACATACCATTTATTTTCGATATTCATGTGACTTCGCATTGCTTTGTATTGATTTTTAGAAAATTTTTCTGTAATTATTTTTCCATTTTCATTACACAATGTTTGAATGATTGATACTGAATTATTAGTTGATTATTTTATTAGATTCACACTTAGAAGAAACATTGAGGCTATTGGCACAAACCTTGTAATTTTGAATCTCAATCAAGGGATGAGGATAGCACTTCAACTGCCAAACGTCATCTACCAAAACTTCTCAACTTCATTTACCATACTTCCAATCCACTTAACGTGAGGGCCGCGGTAGCCTAGTGGTCAAGGTCGTGGACTAGTAGCTGGTTGTTATCGTTCAGTCGCGGGTTCGATCCTTGGCCGCCAAAGACCCACCGTGTAGCTGGGGCTGATGCCCGTTAAATCTGTTCGAGGCCCAAAGTCCTCCCGTTGGCGTGGTGTGGATGTTAGGAGAGGGAGTGCCAGCTCAGGTGTTGTCCTCGTCACTTGACCGTGGTTCAAAATTACAAGGTCCGTCGCCAATAGCCCTCGTGTTGCTTCTAGTGCGACGTTAATAAAAACTAAACTACTTAACGTGAGGACTTGAATCCTCGAGAGATTTAACGTGCCTCTGCTCGCGACACGAGGGTGTTTTTGAGGGGAGGAGATATGAGGGTTGTAAATCCATACCCCCTTAAGGATTGTTTTATACTGAACTTTTATAAAACCGATTTTTTTTTTTTTTACTGAAATTTTTTAAATTTTTTTTTTTTTCTGAAAAAAATTAATATCCGAAATATCGCACTCCACATAAATATGTTTTCCTCTTAAGAAAATCAGTAAAATTTGAAATTAATTTTGAGATGTTAGTTTAAAAGGCAGATACCTACCCCTGCCCTTCCCTCATGAAAAATTTCTCTCTATGTCACTGACAATAGCCATTGAATAATCGAAAAGGCTGAATTCCATTTTAGAGTATTCTATCGATGTTTGCAATGAATTTAGAGTATCTTATCGATGTTTTATACAAATTTTTAAAAATTATGTGATAAATTAATAACAGATATTTTATACAATTTGTACACTTAATAAATTATGTTCATTTTATGGGGATTATCGTGGCAGTTATAAGTGACAGGTACGACAACTGTTTTAAGTTAAATCAACCAATGTATACGGAGATTAAGCCCGCGCAAAAAACGAAATAATTTTTATAATGCAATCTTCATATGTTAATATGTATAATATGCAGTACTTTTAAATAATGATTTTTTTTCTTGAAATTCTTATTTATAGTTTACTTACGTCGAGTATGTTTTGCACTTCTTGGGATGATCGAGAGCATAACAATATTTCTGGAGGACGTTGAAATAGGTGTGTCCCATCGTATTCGAAGTGATAGTGTCGATTCGACTGAGGCAATCATAAAAATCATAGTCACAGTTACAACTCAACCTGTAAATACGTTTTAAGTATTGCATTCAAAGGAGATCAGTTTTAACAAAAAAACATTAATAGTCAACACAAATCATACGAACCAGGTAAAATCAATGACTCGTTTTTGAAATTTTATACTGAGGTTTATTTGAAATTTTATACTGAGGTTTATTTGAAATTTTATACTGAAAAGTTTTAATTATTACTAAGAAATGATAAAGATATATATGAAGGGCGTTTCGAAACTCATGGACAAAAATTTAAGAGGTGATAGAAAACATCTAAGCAAGAAGTTCTCATCATGCAGTGCATAAGCGGAGAGCTAGCTGTGAACCGCTAGACGGGCTATAACGGAAAGCACAAGGTGCGAGTTTTCTTGGTCATTTCTACCATGGATTTCAGGAGGCATGGCAACATTCAGTAATATGCCTTCTGAAATCCACAGTGGAATGTTTATGTGTAAGAAAACTCCTGCTGTATGCATTCCGTTACAGCACCGTCTATAGGTTCACCACTTGTTCTCTGCCTATGTATTGTTACGAACATGAATCGATGCTTTCCTGTAGCGCTTCTCTTAAAAGGAAAATAATGATGAACAGAGATGACGAAATGAGAGTTTAACCAATGACCCCTTTCGCCTTGGCGACAAATGGAAAAAACTCGAAGGCGCTGGAACTTAAGCGAAAAATCGAACGGGAAGAAAGTTATGGACTTTTCGTGAATTTTCCTATGAAACGTCACGCCTTGCCGGAAAGGTACAAATGCGCCTAGAGCTGCAGTGGATGAGTCAGTCTGGGGAGGAATCGGTCTATGTACGGAATCAGTTTGTCTATGGAGTCTGCTTTGTATACCGATCGGGGAATCGTGGCCGAGTGAGTCTGCTGGAGATTCAGCCTGAATCTAGTGGAATTGTTTTGGAGACTCTGTTGAGGATATCGATCGCGATATTAACTGAACGCTATCGGCACTTGAAGCGGAGGGTGTCGAGTGAATTTGTGAAGAAGCAATGTATATCTGCTAGGAATCTTCGGAGCATGCCTTGGAAGTGCAGACTATTACTGCGGAGGCTGTCCGCAGTGAGGAGTGATAAGCTAGGGAGCTGAACGTGGCTAAAATAACTATGACTGTACTTAATGTGTGCTTTGCTCCTGTATCTTAGTCATTGAATTGCTAAAGTGCTGTGTATCTGTTATAGCTACCTGTATGTTGTCTGAAGATTTACGAATAAACCGTCATTTATTTTTATCCTCCGATTCGGACTTGATTTTCACTCCCCACTCGCACCCACAAGAAGAAATGTTTTCGTAACACTATTGTCTGGTGAATATTGCTTGTTCAGATGTCTTCTATCATCCCTCAAATTTTTGTCCATTGTGTTTCGAGACTCACTGTATCTAGGTAAAATTTATCCTGCTTATAAATTAATCCTTAAGTACATAATGCGGTCATTTATGACTATTAATATTGATTTGTTTGGTTTCAGGAAGTCGTAGATTGAAGTAACCCAAAGTACAGTAAATTTTGATCATTAATATAAATAATAGAGATAGAAACTTAATATTTTTTTCATACATGAGACTTCTGTACATAATATTGTAGATATTCTGATTGAAAGTTACAAGAGTTATATCTAGAGTTATACATTTCCTCCAGCGTTTCTTGATATTTCTGTGCCCTGCAATGTAGAAAGCTGATTGAACTATCATCTCCATACTGCGGGCTACTTCGATCTACGGTTTTTTGAAACAAAACAAACCAATATGAATAGCTGTTATTTAAAACATAATGCACAGAATGAATTTCGTCCAGGTATTTCGGTTATTTCTTAGTTGCAACTTCACGATACCACTCCTATAATATTAAAATATCAAATTTTACGAGCGAGAGATTGCATAAATTAAAGGATAAATTGTAATCGTATCAGAAAATAAAAAGGAACTCTTTACTATGAGATAAAGAATGGGAAATATATATATATATATATACACATATACCTACGAGAGATGTCAATCTAATACAATAAATTAATATTCATATTCTTTTATTCATTTTTTATTCATCTATTTACCTTAAGCTGAAAAGGCGCTATATAAAAATCACATATTAAACTCATTTTAAAATATTTTTTTTTCTCTTACCATTTAGCTAAAATTGCTTTAAAGACTATAATATTGTAAAATAGAAACAAATAATTACATGAATGCTCTCATAATTGGACAGGTTATTTAGTCAGATTACGGGCTGATTAAAAAAATATTTGCTTAAGAAATGAATTATTTTGTTATGTATAATAGCATATAAAGCTTTCCCCCTCAGTATTAAAGAAATTTAATATGTGACAATATATTAGGTTCGCCTGAAAGTTCTGTCAGTCTGGGAGGTGAAAGAAAATAATACATTTTCATACATTCAATATTATTTATCGTACTATATAATTCCCATCGTTACTAGGATTAATGTATAAATACACTCTATAGCAAAAAAATCTACGTACCAAGAAGGAGTCGCCCGATTGGAATGAAATTGCGTAAGTAAAGACATTGAGACCGAACCTACAAATGATTAAACTTTAGAGTCCAATGAATGAATAGTGGGAGTTCCAGCGTATCTTAACTGCGCGTTCAGCAGGTGTATATAAGGAAGACAGAGCGATTGTCAAAGCAGCTGTTACAGCACCGGATTCGTCGTTATCAACTATCCAACGCGTGTCCTGTATATATATATCCAACATGGACCCTCAACAGACGACTGTGAAAGAGGAAATTACGCTCTCTTCGACCTTTACGCCACTTACCTCTCACGCCTGTACACCGTCAAATCCGATTACGGTGGTGTTGAACTTGATCAAGCTCGAACTACGCTGACTGAAGACGTATGGTCTTTAGTGACGAGTCACGTTTCAGACAGTGTCCTGACGACAACCGCAGATGTGTCTGGAAACGTCCAGGGCAGTGTGAGAATGCCGCCTTTACTATCGCACGCCACACAGGCCCACAACAGGGCGTTATAGTCTGGGGTGCCATCTCCTTTGATAGCCGGACCCCTTTGGTAGTCATTTCTGACATACTAACAGCACAGCGGTGCGTAAAACGACATTCTACGACCGGCTGTGTTACCGTTCCTTTTGCGACACCAAGGACATATTTTTCAACAAGATCCTGCCCGGCCGCACACGGCACGTGTTGCTATGAACTGTCTGCAAACTTTCCCTACACTTCCTTGACCAGCAAGGTCGCCTGATCTTTCTTCTATAGAGAAGATTTGGGATGTTATGGGAAGGCGATTGCAACCATCCCGGAATGTTGACGATTTAGCACAAAAGCTGGAGAGAATTTGGCACGAAATTCCGCAGGACACCATCCGGGAACTTTATCAGTCTATGCCACGCAGGGTGACAGCTTGCATCCAGGCTAGAGGATGACTAACGCCTTATTGACTTCTTCCTTTTGTAACGGCCAAATTTTGAAGTAAATAAGTCAATTATTCTGAAACTTCAATAGTCTGTTTTTCTATGTATGTTCTGCTCATCCAACAATTTTTATCGCAATCAGACAACTCCTTCTTGGTGCTTCGTTTTTTGTTTTGTTTTGTTATAGAGTGCATTTCAGATAGGTGCTAGTGGGTTAGTGAGAAATATTTACTTAATAGAGTCGTCATACACACATCTCTGCTTTGTTGGAAAAAGAAAACACTCTTCTTGGACCGGATGATAACAGGTGAAAAAAAAAATACATTACATATGAAAACATCGTAACGAAAAGAGAATCCTTTGAATCCGGATGACCTGTCCTGTCTACCCGTAAACCGAGATTGAATCTGAATAAAGAAGGCTGTGTACAGAGTGGGACGTTCAGGGACCAAAAAAAAGTGAGCTTTTGAAACGTAATGAAAACCTCAATTAGGAGGGATACTGTCTGCAAAAGAATAATAATAATAATAATAAAAAGTAACTCACAGAAAATAAGCCGACGATGTTTAAGAAGAAATACCTCATACTGCATTATGAGAATACCACACCACATGCTGCTTTGGTGACTCTTCAGAAAATCGCTGAGCTAGGCTGGGAATTTCTACCGCATCTACCCTACTCCCCAGACCTAGCACCCTCCGATTATTACTTGTTTGTTTCCCTGCAAAATGTTTTGAAAGAAAGAAAAATTCAAAACTGAAGCAGATGTTAATCAAGCACTACTGGAGTTCATCGCTTCTGAAGACGAGACCTTTTTCAAAAACACTATTTATAAATTACTATCACGCTTCTCAAACTGACAGAACTTTTCGGTAGACCTAACAGAATTTGTGCAATGGCCACCTCCAAACCCGTAAGTCGTGCTTCATCCGGAATCGGTCTTAATTGGTCTGCACAAATCAAGTTTTACGGAATTCTGTAATAAATATAAGTTATATAAATTATATGAAATGAATTACACTGTGAAAGGCGTATCATTTGTTAAATTGTATTTTGTTCTCCCAGATTCTATGATGTCATCGCATATGTCATGATCTCTGCAGCATCGGTCGACATCTTCGAAATAGCCCAAATCGTTAAGGTGCTCTGCTACATCTCCTGGGCCGCACCATTTTGTACCTAGAACATTTGTCAATAATCAGAATAGACGACTGCGAATGAGACACGCACGGTAGGTTAAAAACGACCAAAATATAGAAAAAAATTACTTTACTGTATGACTTTTCTATTTATGAGTACAGCATTTTATATCTTTTGTTAGATTATTTAGCGAATTACAATGGACTTCTTTAACATGTGGCTCAGTAACATACGCGATTTTACTATTGCTCCTTCGTTAAGCAATCGTTTGTAATTTCCCTTCTAGATATTGTGGCGCCATAATTTGTCTTATTTCCTTTTGTGAAATTCAGATTAATCTTTTGTTCGAATGTTAAGAACAGATTCTTAATATTTATTTTTAATCCTTTCTATTATGTATATGTAGGATTTTCCAGCTTATTATCTAAGTATTGACTGTATTTTCAAATATATTGAAAAACGAGTTCCTCAGTTACTCCATAGATGGCACCAAGAATCAGCGTCATGTGATAGCTCACGCAGCTCCCCCTATTCCTGAACAAAACAGGGAAGCGTTCAGTTCTCGCTCTCCTCTTCTCCTCTGCTCTTCTCCTCTGCTCTTCTCCGCCTTCTCTCTTCACCCGATGCAACTAAACTCCGAACGCCAGCGCGCGTTCCAACCCCCATCGCCGATATATGATAAAATTGGGTAGCCATCTATCTTTCTCGAGGGAACTATGTGACATTGGACTATTCGCGGTTTCTCTTCACTAACCTTGGGGACTTTTAATTGAGATTGATTGCTTTTGCTAAACAACTTTTGCCCAACCAAAAATGAAACTTAAATACGTAAAGTTATTATGTAAAGCAGTTAGAAATGAAGTGAAATGGGTGAGTTAGGAAATATATAAACTCCGACTGAAAGTAGCTAGAGAGGATGAAGGAGTAGAGAGGTTGAAAGAGAGAGGCTGTAGGAGAAGTGAAGCTGAAGCTATAGATAAGCTGATTGAAGTAAAGGGTTAGATTAAAGATTGCTATAAGACGTCACTTTGCTGTTGTTCTCAACAGTTGATCCAGAGTCTGAGTTGCAGTCGAGGAAGGATTAATGGTAAGAGTCTGTTAGATTACTATTGGTGGGTCAATTTGAGGCTAATAGAAATATTACCCGGGAGAGCATAGGGAGTTGTTGTCTTAGTAAATATATGTTAATAAACTATTTAAAGATTGTGCTAGTGTCTCTTTAATAATTGTGTTGTACTGGTTAATAATAGAATCTAGTGATGGCACAAGATGAAGCCCGGGTCGGGCGGACGTCACAACTAGTTGATTCAAAACTACCTGTGCATAGTAATATTATAAATAGTCTTACTTCATCTAATCAGATATAAAATAATTATTCAACTTTGAGCTTCTTCAATGAACTGGTAAATGCCAACACCGAAGCACTAGGAGGTGTCTTGTCTAGACGGATACCTCCTACATATATGTATCATCCGTTCTCGGAAAGCGAAATTTGCGAGTTTGGAATTTTTTGTAAGAGTTATTTTGAAATTCTTGTGCAAAGTGAGATTAGCTATACCATTTGCATTGGTCGAATCGTTTTGTATTTGTCGGATTTTAAGGGATGCAAAGAGTTTATTTTTGGGTAAGTGAGGGCCGTAGTAATTAAAAAAAATGTGGAAAGAGTATAAACGTAAACAAAAGGCTTATACGATCAAAGAAAACCTCAATATTATGAAACGAATTCTAAAGGGGGCAAAACAAGCAAAAAATTGCCAGGAAACTTAATCTGCCTGAGTCTACACTACGTACATTGTTTAAAAATGAGGTTCCAATCAATTTATATTAATACTGTAATTCGCTGTTTATTTAATCAAATGGACATCGACTATCACTTGTTAACGAGGTTAGATTGAATTTCAAGTTCCTTACCATAATGCCAAATCATTTCATTAACCTTCAAGACTTCCAACGGCTTTTCCTCAGTTCCTCATTTTTCTTCACTATCATGTACTTAAATTGCTATGGCTCTTTTTATAATAATCTAAAGTTTTAAAAAAATTTCTGGCAATTTTAAATAATATGTTCCGTAATTGTGTGCATGGAATAAAGATTTAGATGCATGGTTATTTTTTTAAAAACCCACGAAACATTATGTACAGGTATTATTTATTACCTTTCTTCGTTGTGTCTGATAGGAAAAATTTGTGAATTCTGAGTAGCGTTATTACAACTAAACTCCTGCACATAATCGCGAGGAATCCTCCGAAGAAACGGACGGATAAAATTGCTTAAAAATATTACAATTTACAAAAGTGGAGCAGACATTTTAATATTTAAAATTTTTTGAAAAAAATTAGTTTGAAATGCTTATAAGAAAATGATTTTTGAAACAGTAGGACTTGAGCTCCCTTTCCCTTCAGTACACTTCAGCTGGCTTTCTTTCCCGGAATGGCCGACTCGTTCTCACAGGGGTAGAGTGACAACAAGCTTGAAAGATGAGCTGTCACACGTTGCCATATATTAAAGTGTTTAACGAAATAAAAAAAAATCGATAATCAAAAATATTCACGTTTTACTTCAAAATTTTAACTCTGTATAAAGTTATAAATATCCCTCCGCATAAGTTCTAAAGAAATTTTAAACATTACCTGGGAGTACCATACTAACTCGGCTGGAGTTATCGGCTGACGTTTTTTGAGCTGTCATCGACAACTTGATATTTTGATACATGGGACCCTTATCGGAATTCGTTTCATTTTGGACCACATCGAGATCAAGTTTTATAATTTCAGTTTTGCTCATTACTATTGCTATTCAAAACAAAAAAAAAAAATATAAGTATGCAGCGGAAAATAATTTTATAAGAATTTAAAATTGAGTTCCTAAAAATTTACTGAGCTCTTGAGTTATTCGATTGATTCAGAATTTTGACAAAAATGTTCAAATTATTCTAAGATAACGTGAGAGCAGTTACAAGCATAAGAGTTTGCATAATTAAACGAACAATGCAAG
Organism: Nephila pilipes; assembly: GCA_019974015.1. Lineage (NCBI taxonomy): Eukaryota > Metazoa > Arthropoda > Arachnida > Araneae > Nephilidae > Nephila > Nephila pilipes. Next base: position 35,901 of record BMAW01025556.1, read on the forward strand.
CTTTTTAAGTTTGATATTTTTTCTATACTTAAAAAACCAATTTATTTTAAGGAACTTGGAATATCTGATAAATTTTTAACCTCCATTCCGGATAAATTTTCCAAAAAGTCTCCAAATATTTCATTAGTTAAAATTACACAATTTTGTAATAAACAAATTTCTTTAATTTTTAATAAATTTTCAATTTTATAATGCTCATTTTTTTAAAAAAAATGTAAAAATATAATAAAGAGCATAATTTTTTTAAATTCCTTTATAAGTAAAACACAGAAAAAGGTTTGATTTTAAGGAACGAATAATTACATAGATTTTAATTTTTCAAAGATAATGCTTTTGCATTTTTTTTTTGTCTTTTTTCGATAATTATTGAATTTATTCAGTTAACATGTAAAAATATGCATTCTGCTTTCTTTAATTATTTTACTTGTATGAAGGCAGCTTTCCTTAATCTATTTTTAATAATTTCAAGATAATTTTTGATTTTATTTAAACTTAGATACAGAAAAATGCTTTTAGAATGAACTTATAACTTTCTAACATATATCATAGAGTTTACGCTTAATTTATATGTGTGACTCATATTAAGCTATATTATTTCTAATATACAAATCCCATTAAAATTCTTATTATTAAAGGTCAATTTTAATACGTCTCTAAATTTTAAAATTACCTGGATATATTATATCCCAAATTCTGAAGCTCGTCTTCGATAATTTTGAAGTCTCGGGAGCTTTAATTTTCGTTTCTCTCCTCTTATCAGGCTGCAGTTCGTTAACATTATTTCCACTTTTTCCTGCAGCGACTTTTTTTAGTTTGGAAAACTTGTCACATTTACGTAAAATACTCATCATGTCTTCTTCAGAACGTTTTAAAACAGCGTATTTCTCAGTGATTTCTTTGATCGTTTTGCTAGAAAGAAGAATAATACATTTTTTTTTTAAAAAAAGAAACCAAGCGTGATATGTCTCTTTTAAAATGGATTTTTAATTAATGCAAAATTGATTACAATTTGCGAGTATCATCTGTATAGATGACATTTTAATATAATTACTGTATTAAAATGTTTCATATAGTATGCATGAAGAATTTCATTTTATATCATTCAATTTATGTTATTAAATGGCAGAGAATTAAGTAGAATTCAAAAAAAAAAGGAAAAGCTTAGGGAGTTAATCTAAGACTCCTAAGAAATAAATTTTTTTAATTAAAATTGTTTTATAATAATAATCATCATCGCCTTTATTTTATGGCTTGAAAGTTTTTATTATTAGATTTTATTAATAAATTTAAAAGAGTATTGTTATCGATTAATTAAATAGTTTGCTTCTCTCTTGCACAAATACAAAACTCCTGTATATGCCTCCAGTAGATATATAGTTAGCTCATGACTTTTAATTTAGAAAGTTAATTTTACTGTACGAGCCTAAAAGATTTGGAAGTAGAATGTTTATACTAATCAAATCACTAAATATATAAGGTATCCCTGAACTCGTGGGCCAAGCTTTAAGGGAAGGTGTAAGGTTCAATACTCACAAAAAAGTGTATATATATATATATATATATATATATAATGATTTAACTTAATTCATATTAGTTTCTCATAATAGTAATTTAATTTCCTAATTTTTCCCATTCTCTCATTTAAAAAAAACTGTTCATTCATTCACATTTAAGAATTCGCTGATAATGCTGTTCCTAGGCTTCAGACCTGTAGGAATGATCCCTACCAGGCTTTAGGTCTGTAACCTGTCTATATAAACTGTACCTTGAAATCTTAGTGACAGTAATAATCCTGATTACTAAAGAAGAAATTTTTCTTTAAAAATGTTTTACAAATAGTATTTTATCGTGAGTGTATGTATCACACACACACACACACACACACTTATATTACGAGGATATTACACGATATTATGTGGTTTAGGGAACTTTAGGTATTTAAGATGAATACAAAAAGTCTATAAGGAAATCTCCCTATTTGCTTAGAACCTGGGACGACGTCAGTTGATTTGTTTCAGAAATAAGATAAACTTCCCAATAGTAGTATTAAATTATAGGGAAAAAAAAATAGAAACTTAAATTAAATTTAAGAGAAATTATTTTATATATATATTCAACATCATTTAGTAATTTAGAATGCTAAGCCTCTATCTTTCGAAAAGAAATAAAGGAATAATTATAATTTCTTTTATGGAGAGAGAGGAAGCGACACAGAGAGAAAGAAATAAAAAAGAGAGAAATAGTGAGAGAGATTAACTTCTCTCTCTCTCCTTCTCTTTCTCAAAACTATTTCGTTT
>BMAW01025562.1:0-10938 GCA_019974015.1 Nephila pilipes
AGAAAGCGGCAGCCATTTTAAAGTCAGGAGGTACTTAAAGTTCTCGTTGCTCGTCATCTTGCGTATTAAAACGAAATATTAAACAAAACGGACAAGTTCAGGAAAAGGATAGTTTGCCACGACAGAAGCACATGGATGCTTATTTACATATGAAAAAAATACTTAAAACTTTATTTTTATGAATAATATTTTTTTAACAATAGGAATATGTGAATTGCATCGATCGTTAAGTTTTTTCACTGTTTTTGAATATTTTAATAGAAAGAAATTTTAAATGAATTTTATATTCTGGTGTGAAGCAGTCGTTGTTTCAACGGTATATTAAAATCAGCGGTATATATTGAGTTGTATGAAATTCTCAAAATTCGTTGTTAACATTTATTTTAAGTGCAGAAATTAAGTGAAAAAATAAATTGGTTCGAAGCTTTTCGAGGGGGTGATATCGTTAAGTTTTCATTATTATCTTAAGAAATAGACAATATATCTAGGCAAATTTTATTACGTATATTAGTTGATCCTTAACTAATGATACTGTACATGATACTGTAAATTACAGCTATTAAGGTTTCAGGGAGTCGTAGGTTGAATTAAACCCAATCAAGGGATAATTATATAAATCTGGATGGAAATCTTCTGAATAATAAATAAAAATTAAGTTTCTATCTCGATTATTTTTAATAATAGTTAAAAATTTGACAAATCCGGAACAGCAATTAAATCTTACGATTTTGAGATTAGCTTCAATCCACGGCGTTTTGAAACTAACCAAATCAATAATAATAGCTGTAATTTATAAAATAAGTTACGTAAGGCTAAATCAATACACAAAATAAATTTTTTCCAGGTATCTCAGTTACTTCTTAGTAATTAAAAATCTACCATATCTCAACTTTACCGTATACCGCCCCCCTCCCTTTTCATATTTTTACTCTGCAATCTATTTTCTTCTCATTTAAAATAAAACTATATGCAATAGATACACAGTCGTAAATAACGGTACCCTCTCTTACTTTTCAATTCTCATCACAGCTGAATTTATATCGCTATTAATAGCAGATAATAGATTTTTTAAAAAAATATCATTGCTATATTATATTATATATATATATATATATATATATATATATATATTTCAGTTAATGTTAAAAATAAAACAGTTTTCCTTAGTAATTTTGTCATTTTCAAACACAGCTTTCAAATGATAAAGGAATTGATGTTTAAAAATTATAAATTAGGAAACAGCTTCTTGACTCTTCACAAATTAAAATCGTAATTTTATGGATGTTATTGTATTAAAATCGTAATTTTAGTTTTAGATATTTATTAAACTACTTCAGGTAATAGCATAAAACTTTAAATTAAGGGGGTTTTATCACACGAGAAAAGCCAAAAAAAGTAAATGCTTTGGCCCGCAAATAATTAGCTTCTTTCATAATTGTATTTAATAGTTTAAATTTTATATTAATATTATTATTCAATTACTTTTTATTCGTAAATTTATAAATTTTATTAATTTCAATTTAATAAAGTTACATATTTTCTATCCGATTGGTGTAAACATTTTTAAAACACCCATAACTCAGAAACAATCGAACATAATTTTCTGAGTTCTGAAATTTTTGATTGATTTTTCAATAAAAAATGAGTTCGACGGAAAAAAATGGCATTCATAATATTTAAAAGGAGAGTTATTAAATAATCCCTATCTCAATTTAATTTCATCTAAATCATCAGCAATATCAACTTTGTCCAGCTGCCAGGAAAATTATTAAATGTGTCCCTATACCTTTTTTGACTCTAGTCCATCATTCTCTAAAAAAAGTTCCAAAACTAAGTAATAACAATCTAAAATCCGGGTAAGTGTACTTTACAGTACACTTATTAATAGTAGTAAATACAAATTATTAAAGCTTCTTATGCTCGGACAAATAGATGTAGTTAATATGGATTGGAATACGGTCTTAAAGAAATATTTTTAGAGAAAACCCTAAGAAACCGAAGCATTATTGGAAAATTCTAAATTGCCACTATCAATATGCTCCTTTATAAGAATATCAAAATAACTTATGTTTTTATTCCACATTTAAATAATTTAAAAAAAAACTGAAAGTTGCATAATAAAGAATAATGGAAATATTAAGAATTATAAAATAAGTATTACTCCCCTTCTTATAAATTTTATTATTAAACTTTTATTCATAATTAACCTGAATGTTTTTGTATGACAATAATATCGATATTAAGAATTATATAAATATGAAAGAATTTTCTGTATTGAAAATGCAATTTCTTAATAAAGTGTATGAAATAAAGTTTTTCAAAAAAGACTTAAGCCATTCCAACAGTTTGCCAATCATTCCAGAATTGATGTACAAAAAACAAGCATATTTAGGGAAAGAAATAATAATAAAATACCCTCTATACTCCTGTTTAGTTCCAATATCCTTTACATTTTTCAGTTGTAGCATATTCTTTTGCTTCTGAAAATTCAGTAAGGAGGTAAATTTTTATTCGTTTGGATACACACGAGTATCGGAGCAATTTCTAAAAAAAATAATACTCTAAATGGAAAAAATAATGGGTAAAATTAAAAATTTAACTTTTTGAAATGAACACACTGATTAAAAACTTTCTCTTGAAAAAATATTCCTTTACATTTAGGACAAGGTTCTTACGTGTATTTCCCTTCAACTAGCCTTTGGGGACTTTATTGTGACGCTATTTGATTTAAGAAACTCTTCTTGTGAATGAACCGTGACTTACGTAAACTAGAATAGAAATATTGAAGTTTTGTAAAGAAGACTAATGTGATAACATTTATAAACTGCGGTGAATTTAATAAGAGGGTTAATGGTCAGTGTTGGTTAATGGAATGAGAGATTGGAGGAAGATCTATAGCAGAGTAGCAAAGAAGCAGAGATTCTATGATAATTGATTTTGAAGACAGATTCGATCCTGATTCGAATCCATTTTAAGAATTATTTCAGGTAAGTAGAACTGTTAAAAACTTTTTAGGTTCCGACGCGTTTGGAGACTTGTTCTCCACACATATTAATGTAAGCGTTGAATATTGATAATTTAAAAGTCCGAGAGAGAGAGAATAAAACCAATTTGATTTGCTCCATTGTCTAATTATTAAGGGGGTCCAAGACCCTTAAAAATTTCGATTTTTTGCAAAAAAAAAAAAAAAAAAAAAAAAAAAAAAGAATATGATAAAGTCCCATATTTCCTGAACATTTTAGTACCGAAATTTTAGCAATATGTATATATATATATGTGTGTGTATGTGTATTCAGCACTCAAAAAAATGAAAATCCAACAACGAAATACAGAAAAGATCCTATCTGGAGAATTCCAAGCAATCTTAGATATGGTCATGGGAAGCTTTTATAATGCAACACTCGGTACAGATTGGAAAATACTTAATTCCACTGAAGAGTTCGTCGAACACGTAAAATGGCCCCTGAAGAAGTGAGTCAAAGTGGTTTTCACCGGTCTGTTCCACTCAAAGGACAAGAAGCTTATCGGACGAATTTTACGATGCCACTGGTAGGATAGCCCAAGTGTGTCTGTGTCCTTACATTTAAACTTGGAGTATAGTTTCATAAATGTCAGAGGGGCTGGCAGAATCGATAACCGTGCATGCACCCCGTTTTAGCCTACGTGTGTGCAGTCTCTTTGCTTGCAAGATTTACACGAGAAGGTATCTACTGTATCTAAATCTCTTAGGGGCAAAGGATGCCGTTTCAATTTGTTTAAAATAGCCACTCCCATATTGTCCACCCTCTGTACCAATTAGATAAATGTTGAATGGAATTTCTGTCTGATAAAATCTAGATTTATTCTTGACATAGATTGATTGTTTATTAACTTCACTCTGAGAAGCAACGAGAAGTTTATTGGCGACGAGAACAACATCTGAGCTGGCGCCAAACTTTCACACCAAGTTAATGGAAGGACTTGGGACCTCGACCAGATTTAACACATATCAGCCTCACTACATGGTGGATCTTTAGATACACCTAGGCTCAAATCAATGACTTGTCTAAAACAATGCCGGTCACAAATTCGCAACTCTGAACTGTGACGATGGGCTGTTCGCGATTTTCTCTTCACTAACCTTGTAAACTTTATAATAATTCGAATAGCATAAAAGTACAATATCTTCTCACCCAAAATGAAACACGATTAGGCAAACGAGCTGATGACAGAAGTGAAGTGAATTAAATTAGAGGTAATGAAATATAATTGAAATAGGACTGAAGAAAAATGAAGGGATAATAGTCTTTGTTGCTCCATATCCCCTGAAAACAATCAATCAAGGAAAATGAAGGGAGACTCCTAGAAACTTTCTAAGATATCTTTATAATTTGGTTAATGAAGCTTTTTAATTTACTTTTTGGATTGAAACATATTCTAATTAAAGTGCTAAGTTAAGAACCGGCTGTTAGTTAGAAGTGGTTGAATCAGAACCAGTGATTTAGTAGACTTGGATTTTATTATTAGAGCATAATCTACAATTGACGAATTAAGTCGAAATCGAGAAAGAGAGAAAAACTATCAGTTGGAGATTATTAATAAAGAATTTTAGTTGGTTTTTCATTTGGAGTTTAGTAGATTTTTCATTAACATATTAGATTGAGATATGGCGCAAGAGCCGAATAATAAAGGGAAGTCGTTACAATCTGTATTTGAATTAATATTTCGATCCTTATGATGAAGAATTTTTTAAAATTGTACGATTTCTTTGATCCTCAAACTTACCAATATCAAATCTTTTGGGTAGGGTAAGTATAAGGAATAAAACTTCCTTTCTACGGAATAAAATAACTAGGAGTATAACATGACAAAATTACTTTATGATAAGTACTTAATACAAAATAAAAACCTACTAGAGTATGTGTGATGAAAATGAGGAAAATGTATAGCAACGAAAAATTAAACAAATTTATTTAATAGAAATAAATAAAAAAAAAAACTACATTTGGGGTAGAAGCTATATTTATAATAGGTGACTTAAGAAATAGTAAAAATTCTTAAGCTATCTAAGCACGATGACCAGATACAAACGTAGCTATATTGGGGAATAGCTATTAGATACAACCATCTTATGTAATAAATATTTATCTAGAATGTCGATGGTCTTTTAAATTATAAATCCTTTCCTTTTTACATTTATATTTAGAAGATTTCTTTTCTTTGCATAAAGTTATTTAAACAAAAAAGTCGTTGCCGAAAATAGTAAACAAAAGGTTAAAATACATCTGAATAAAAAAGGGATTTATAAATACTTATTCGTGAAAAGAAATCAAAAATGAATAATTAAGATATGGCATTTGACAAGAATTATGACGGCGATAAAAAAAAATGCACTGATTTTTTTTATTTAAGAATTGAAAGATGGTAAGCATCACTCACAAAGAAATTCGAAAGCAGCCATAAATTATATCTCTGAGAGTTAACGATATTAATAAAGTACTTAATAGTTTTTCCTTCCATTTGAAAAAAATAATTAAAAAAAGTTTATAGTGATTTTCAATTATAACCAAAAATAAGGACTAGGATCAAGAACTAGAATTATATTGGTATCAAGTAAAGAAATAAGTTGAGAAGCAAGCTCAGTTTTCTTCAAAAAATGGACAGGATCCACGAAAGGACAACTATTGCCAAATCCCACATTCTTAATACAGAATACAGTCTATGGAGAATATTTAAAGAGTAAATTACCTTGAAATTGGGTTGTATTACTTTATTAAAAATAAGAACTGACAATAAAGTTCGACTCATTACGACTGGATCGTGTTTACAAATAATATGTGTGATAATTCGAAAATGACAAATTCTTAAAATTAAAAAATAAATAATCCTAAAATTACAACAATATTGAACAAAAGAACAAGGATGATGATATTAATGTGATTGTTGCATCAAGAGGATTGATCATTTTTGAATCAGTTTGCTTGTTTTGATCAGTTACACAAGAGCAATTGATGAACTTTTTTTTTTGAGGCTTGTTCAAGTGACTTAGCTTTGCTAACTTCAACAAAAAGGGAAGGTTTTGAAACCATTCCAAATTTCTTTACTTTTACCTAGCTATTTGGATGAACCTAAACCTACGTGTAGATCACAAAATTAGAGAACTTTAATCGTTTGACTACCGCAATCTTCGTATCAAGAAAAAAGAAAAATATATATACATGTTTAATACAAACCGAAACTAGAATACACTATGAGATTATTGAAAATGTTCACCCGATTTCAAAATTCCATATTTTTAAAAATAAACGCCCCGGAATGATAAAGTAATACAAGAATTCAAAGGGAAATATAGTTTCTTTTACAAGTATTCGATATAATGACGCATGTCAATTCGATACATTAATTCCTGCTGATCACGTTGTTAAGAGTCAGTGATAATTGATTGTTCAACGGCAGAAATCCGTTGTTTAAGTTCACATAAATTTGTGAGTAATGGTGGCGCATATGTTTCATTTTGTACAAACTACAAAAGGAAGAAAGCGCATGAGGCTGTTTAGGCTGATTGGACATGAGAATCGCATATCAGATAACTTAGGTGGCCAGCTGTGCAATCATGTAATCTGGTCCTGTGCGACAAATCTAAATGCGAGATAGCTCCGTGAAAGCTTCTAAAACAGTTTTCGTGAAATAGCTTGACGAAGAACACGTGAGGACTCTCTATTGTTCGCAATATAAAACTTCCGCATTTTCCCATTGCATTCATGTATTACTCGTCATGTATACATATATTGTATGAATTGTGGCGGAATATGTAATGTGGCGGAATTTTGAAATCAGGAGAATCATTTTGAATAACCTTGTATTACGATACAAAGTGAAATTCGTTGTTTTTACCTTCGAATTTTCTTTTTTTCGCATGCAGATATAAAGGGGGGAGGGAATCTATTTGATCCAGTAAAGCAACAAAAATAAAGGTTCCATATTTGCTATTTCACACGACTTTTATTCATTGAAAAATATACGTCAGAAAAGTGCTGCCATTCACAAAATCAATTTAAATAAGCGCCATTGCTTGAAAATGTATTTTTTTTTATTGATAAACAAAATGTGAATTATAATTAGTTTTCATAAAGTATTGAATTATATAACCCTTCCAGAATCGGGGACAAACCTTTTCCATTACTTAACTCTTATTATTTCTAAAATTTACTGGGAAAAAATTTTCAGATTGAAACGGAAAAATAGTTACATTATCTTTTTTTAGTTTAGTTTAATTAATTTAACAATACATCAAAACAGCTCAAAATATTATTCTGGATGGTCCTTGTATTTTGAATTTCATTCAGGTGATGAGGATTATTCTCTTGAAGTGGTTTCTTACTTTCCACACCACATCAAGGGACTGTTTCAAAATTTATTTAGGTCTACATCCCACAAAGTCAGGATTTCTTGTAGAATCCAATTTCAATACAGCGAGCTCTCTTATTACCGTTAATTTAAAACTCTCCTTCTAATGGTTGTAATAGTCCTAATAAGAATTAATAGCTCTAATTTAAAAACATTGGTTCTAATTTTGAAAAAATAATTATTTTAATTTAAAAATGGTTCTTTCCTTCCCGCCCCCCATTCGAGTTATCTTTTCTAGTGACCTGATTGTCATTTTCATTTCCTTGGGGTAAAAAGGAAATATTTTACTGTTAAATTGAATTTTTAGGAAAAAGTGAAAATTTATGGTTCCCGTATAGAAGCACGAGTTTCGCAAAAAACCTTCAAGAACTTCTTTTCCATTTCGAATATATGTTTTTTTTTTTTAACTTTTAATCAAAAATTCAATTTTAAGGCAAATGATTTCCTTACCTAATTTGTCTTCAACCAAAATTTTATAATAAATAATGTAAGAGAGAGATCGTGGAAAAAATAGTTATAATCTTAATTGTAAATAATAAAATACTTCCATATATTGAAGTTTCATGGATTTGTAATTATTATGTATGGATGTAAAAATTCAATAAAATGAGTGATGGATAATTACAGCACACGTAGTGTGTACACGCCAGTTAAAACAATAGAGATGCAGAACCTCTTCAAATAAACAATTTTCAAATAAAATTTAACATGAAAAATGTTGATTAAATTAAGTCAACAAAGGATCCAAACACAATAAACCTGAAACAAATGAGTAAGTAACAAAATTCAAGAAAGGCAACATATTCTTCTAATTGTTTTCAATTTCTCCCCTCACGAAACTGAAAAAAAATTTCAATACGGATTGTTGACACAGCAAGAGAATTTTAACTATAATTTTTATAAAAACAAAAGAATTTGATTGTCTTTATAATCTTTTTGTTACCCTTTCTTCGAGTCATAGTTTTTATTAAAAAATTTATCAGCATGCAACGAAAGATAAACTTTTGAACAAATCATATTCATAAATATATTAAGTACAATAACTTTACAATTTAAGGTTTTTACGATAGATGTTACCTGAAAATTTTTATGCAAAGAAATGTAAAATTCTTTATGTATTCCATATGCAAAACTAAACTAAAATTTTAAAAATATGTAAGTACTGATTTGTTTTTGTTGAAACCTTATGAATTATTTCTGACAAAAAATAGTGTTAAAAGTTTACTAACATTTATGAATTTAATCAATTAATTGAAAATTTATTAACATTTGTAAATTTAATCAATTAATTAAAAATTTATTAACATTTGTAAATTTAATCAATTAATTAAAAATTTATTAACATGAGGCAAAAAAGGAAGAAGTTTCGAAAAGAAAATCAAATTTGAAACTAAGAGAAAATTAACACCTTCTTTGATAGGAGTTTTTAAGCTTTTTGTCTTTGCTACTTTTGATAGTTATGAAAAATGTAAAATATCTAGGAACAAAAGAAATTAGATATAAGAAATGTAAGTCTCCCTTCAACCAAACATCTTGAATTCGAGGATGCAATATTAATCCTATGGAATCTCTACTACTCTCGTCAATTCTGAACTGTTTCATCTATTGAAATGCAAGAAAGGGCATCCGAAAGAGCAAACAACAATAAAAGTTTCTGCAGAATTACATTTTTTCCCTAATTTTTTTAAAATATTATATTTTAATAATATTATACAATTTCTTAAAGACTGGAAAACCCACAAAGGAATCATTAAAATAGAGGTAAAAGTATTTTTAAAAATCGGATGAAAATGCAGTTCCTCAGAAACATTTTTTATTTTTGCTCTTTCGGATTAACTTTTTTGTTTTCAATTCGTTGAAATGGTATAGAACAGCGTAGAAATTCAACATAATTAACATTACTTTCGCGAAATCAAACTGACTGTTAGACGGGAGCATTAACACATTTAAACAAAACTCTGGTGAGCTCAAGTTTCAATTAATTGATTATAAATAAATCTAAATTAAATTTAAATAAGAAATTCAATGAAAACTAGCTTCGGTGAAAATGATTAAAATTTTACTTTGCCACGCTACTTAAAAATAAATGCAAAGTAACAAATGACACAGAATAAAAATTTAAATTTACATAATCGCTATGGCGCATATTTTTAATTTAATATTTTCTCCTTTTAATTGATTGCAGTCAGAATGATTTTAACAAAAAATTTACTATAAGTATGAAGCTTTTTAATCGTCAAAAACGGTGTAATTGAATCAGATGATTACAAACCTCCTCCCAAAGCAGTTGATATACAGATTTAGGCAGCCCATTTCGAACTTTAAAGATAAAATTCTTTGGCTAACGTGGGTGGCAATTTTAATATCTCAGGTTTATTTAAGACTAAAACTTAACTTATTTGACTTAGTGTAATTAATATTATCCTACAATTTGATCCCTACATTCCTCAGGTTGGGCCTGGGCCAAAAGTCACTATAAAATTTAAAATGGGAATAACTTTTGTGAAAATTTACTATTTTTTTGTTTGCATTCACAGAATATGAAAATTATGGCTTTGGATTTTAATTATGAAAAAACACGTAACTGTGCACCATTGGAAAATTAACCAGTGTTATTATTCAAATAAAGGTATTCTTGTTCTCACTCAGAAGGCAAATGTGAGCCATTTTCTTTTAAGAAAGCCAATGATACTGATCTTGGTTAAATGTTTTTTTACACCAGAGTCTGACAAAGATATTCCAAGAACTGGAAAAATCCGCTCGATATTAGAACTTGTTTTTATCAATAATTCTAAAATCTTTCTTAACTCAAGATCTATATTTATTAAGAAATTGAAATGATACAGCAAGAAATATTGTTAAATGTTATGAAAAATGTCATGGAAAAAACCCATATTTGTAAGCAGAACAATGGTGGTCATCTCAAACAATTTGTTTTTCAATACCTATCAAAAAAAATTCCGAACAATGCAATGTCTTATATATATATATAAATATATTATATTATGAATTGACCGTGGTAGCCTATTGGTCATCGTCGTGGTTTTCGTCGAATAGTGGATTCAAGCCTTGATTCCACTAAAGATTTGCTTGGTAGTGGGTCGATCATGTTAAATCTTGTCGACGTTCGAAGTCTTTCTGTTGGCGTGTTGTGGAAGTTTGGAGAGGGAAGAACCAGCTCAGGTGTTGTCGTCGTCACTTGACCGAGGTTCAAAATTTCGAGATTCGTCATCAAGAGTTCGTGTTGCTTCTCAGTGGGACGTTAATAAGCAATCACTTATATTCTAATATGAATTATTAAAATTTATAATAATTTAAAACTGTAAAATTGCTTTTTCGGCCCACCCTGTATTTTTAATTTCAATGCCGTCTCCCCCCAATGTCACGTAACGTTATTCAAATTAGGAAAACGTTTTCAGTCCGGAAATTGAATCTCAAAAAATTATTCTTCAAAATAAATAAATAAATAAATCCAAATCTTGGATTGATTCACTCACTTAAACCTATTCAAGAATAAGTTCTAATATTGCATTGATTTCTATATACCAACAT
>BMAW01025565.1:0-13935 GCA_019974015.1 Nephila pilipes
AAATAATATCCACATGCTTAATACACCTTTAAAGAAGCTTATAAACAGGATGCTCTTTAAATACCTCTTGCAAAACGGGAAAAAATGCTTATCTGGAAATTCCTATTTCATGAAGCGGAAAGGAAATATTGGTTTTAATTATCACTGGAAAGGGAAAATTTTATGGTTTGGTTCCAAGAAATTGAATCCGATGGGAAAGGCATACTTTTTCATGCGGTCTTATCTCCATAAAACTTAACTTATTAGAACACTAGATTTGTAAGCAACTCAAGCGGATATCGTTTTATTAAACAAAAAATGTTTTAGCTCATCACTGTTATATCTTTTATCGTAAAAGCTTTCACATATATGATGGATGATCTGTTTCAGTAGTAATGAACTTAATTTCCAAAAGCTCATCACAATAAATTTTATTTATAATTTTTATTATAATGAAATAAAACATATATTCAGATTATCGTATGGTATAATTTTAATTACATTTTACTTAACAAGTTATTGCTTACTTTAATTTTAATATCTAAAGAAAGAAATTATTGTCCATCACAATATTTTTATTTACTTTAATTTTACTATTTAATTGAAATTGAATAATTGTTTTTAAAAAAAAGTTAGTTCCTTTACATTTATGATTCTGGAGATTTTCCAATCAATTTTCTTAATTACAATCATTTACTTTCTTCCATATCATCCAATTTTAGAAGAATTTAAGACGTGTGTATGATTTTTCCTTCGCATTTTGAACTTTCGGAGAAGCAGAAAAAGTAATTTGTCTGGTAACAAATTTAATTTATAATTTTTTTTTAAGTACTTATCATAAATAAATGCTGTGTCATTTACAGAATTAGAAATAATGCAACATGCGAAACACTATAAAACCATTTATCATTTATAATACATTCAAAGGATTTTTTATTGTTAAAATTTTATTTATTTTGTGTTTTAAAATATTGTAACAAACCTTTCAAATATCATCGATATTTAATTCCAAAAATTCTGTTTAACCAAATTTAATTGCAAATAATCTTCATTTTGTGTTATTACATACCATAAACCTTAAAATCAGCGTATTTTTTAATTAATAATATGCCGGAATAATAAATATTTCAAGTGGGTATGGGGAAGTTATATTATAAAAGTTCAATAGAGTGTGGATGATATCATATTTTCCAAAATTCTAGACGTATATCACATTATAGTTAATTTAAGGCCTTTTTCTATCTATTGCTCTCCAAAGTCTTCGATAGAATAAGCTGTGAGCTCGATGGCCACATTCTTTCCTTCGAGTCGCGGATTTGCGTCTTGTTGCCACTAAAAGTATGTGCCCACCCAAAAATCACCGTTTTCGTGAATAGTGTCGGAAGTTTCCTTATTGCATTTTGTTAAACCTCATATATTTGCGTTTTCAAAAATGGTTTGCTTTTGTTTCTAGGGTAGCTAGAAACAAAGTTATAATCCAGAATTTATACCAGAATTGCAATTTAAATCGAGCAGAAGTGGAATTTTAGAAGACATAAGCTAAGCCATAAAAATGTAAACAATCAATTTCAATAGTTGTTTCTTAATTTTTCAGCAATATGAATACACAATTTACTTTTTTAAATATGGAATGTAGTTTTATTTATATATTTATTATGGTTACAGATATATCTTGCAACTATTTCTTCACTTAATTGTGATTTATAGATTTGCATTTTCTAGAAAATTGCGAATTTTATTTTTTTGTATAATGAAAAATTTTATTTCTTTCGAAGTATTTCATATATTCAAAGAAAAATTTTACCACAATATTTCGTATATTTGTAGGTATGTTGTGCACCTCAATCATTGCTTTAAAGTACATAACTAATTATTTTGAAGCTATCTTTATTTAAAAAAGTTACATACGTTCTTGGAAAATCATGTCGTGCGTTTATAAGTTTTGGTATAACTCAGTAAGTTTAAATATATACCATTATCATTTTTCTTAAAAAAAATGTGCTCTAAGGGTAGCCACATACCTCAAGACTCATCGTATAGCAATGCTGATATACATTAAATCTGTCGAAATTATGAGTCCACATGTAGGATAGTATGGAAATTTATAAAGGGGAGTGCCAGCTGAGGTATTGTCACTTGACTGAGGCTCAGAATGATGAGATCCGTCGCAAATGCCATTCGTATAGCTTCTCTGTACGACGTTTATAAACAATCAATCAAAAGTGTTATCCCCTGCATAAGATATAAAGTCAGAAAAAATTAAGTTCAATTATGTTTATAAGATACGTATTGCTAGATTTCGGCTAGATGTTTTTAATTTACAAAAGCTTAGTTCTATTAATCATTTTGCAACATTCCGAAGATGATCAGGCTGAGATAAATAGAATAGTCAAACGACTTTGGCAGAGAAAATTAAGAATGGTTGTTTATAAATTTAAATTAAATTATCCTGGGAAGGTGTAAATTATCATAGCAGCAAAGTATGTAAAACTAAATAC
Source organism: Nephila pilipes (assembly GCA_019974015.1). Lineage (NCBI taxonomy): Eukaryota > Metazoa > Arthropoda > Arachnida > Araneae > Nephilidae > Nephila > Nephila pilipes. Next base: position 2,478 of record BMAW01025565.1, read on the forward strand.
AGAGTGACAGTTGTGGTGATGGACAAAATTCTTCTTCAGTGCATATTGCAAATTCAATTAATTCTATTTTCCTGTCAAGTTTTGAAAAATATTTTTAATGATAACGCTATCTATTGATGCAGTGGAAGTATTCTCCCACAGCTTTCGGTAATTTTTATTTTCAACGTAATTCTATGTTTTAGCAATTTTTGGGACACCGAATAAAAAATTAGTTAATATCACGAGAATGCATTTAAAGAAGAGAGAGAGCTTTGTCCAATTTTGTTAACTTTACTAAGACTTCACGGAAATCACCGATCACCTTAAATTGCCAAGTTCTAAACTGACAAATGGCCTTCAGACTTCATTCGACCACTTTTTCAAGTTCTTCCAAACTAAAAAAAAATTCTATCTTTATTTTTAATTTTCTTCGGCTGTCTCTGCATTATACTGTGTTGTTATAGAAGAAATCTCAGGAACTCCAGGACAGTGGAGAAATCAACAGAAACTTTCCTTTTCTGATGAAGAATAGACGAAATATTCACACTAATCATCTAACCATTTCAGAAATATGTGCAATCCCCTGTTGGGATTGCTGTAATATTATAATTACAGTTGCGAGGCGACGACAAATTATAGATTATCACAAGGCTTACTTTCCGTACCTTATTGCCCGAAAGTTTTCTTTACTTAGAGGACTGCACTATCACATATCTTAGAATTAAATGCTACTTTAAAGTAAATTAAGTATACGAAATAAATTTTAAACAAATAATTTAAAAGATAGAGAGAGAATACGTCGGATAAAAATACAATCCATTCGTAGAATATATGTAAAGAAACAGATATATTAAAAAAGAAAACCATTCAAATAAATTATTCCATGGAGTGCATTTCAAAAGAATAGATTTCGCATTTAAAGGCACAACGGAATGGAAGATTGATTGATTCATTGATCGATCGATATATAGAAAACACATTATTTTGAAATATGCTGGAGTGACCATTTTGTCGTTGACTAAAATATAGCTCTAAAATTGCCATTAAAAACTGTTTAAATAGTTTTAATTTGGTACATTACGATATTATAAGTGACATTTTGTTGACAGATATATAGTGTATTCTCAAAATCTGAAAGATAACTGGATTGCGATTTTTCTTATCTATTCTGTGTAATGAGATCTGTAAGTGGCTGTGTTAATTTTTTGCAATCCTTTATATGTATGAAACGTAAAGTCTTAATAATTACTAAGAAATAACCGATATATTTGGTTAAAATTTATTCTACCTGTTTTTCGATCCTTATGTACAAAACGTTATAAATTTCAATCATTCTCATTGACTTATCTGGCTTAAGAAAGCCATATATTGAAGATGGATAAGATCAAATTCAATCTGCTAAGTTTTTAATGACAGACTTCGGAAATTCTGGGGAAAATTTACAACTCTGGGCAGCGATTGTCAGACTTTTAACTGCCAAGTTCCAACACACCTAAAGTTCATTGTAAATTCTTCCACCTATTTACAGCTAAGGCAAGTTCATTTACTCTTATTCATGCATAAGCACCTCCTCTAGAAAACGATTTCCGCTTGGAATGTTATAAACAGAAGAAAAGTAAGAAGACGCCGATATGATTCCAGGAGATATATTCCTTAGAAAATCGCTCTAAGATTGCCTTTTACAGAATACATATATTGTAAGTAAATAAATAATATTTTTTTGAATTACAAATATTTGTAAACAATAAGTTGTAATTTATTACTTATATTATTATTAAGTTATATTATTTATTATGTACAAATATGCGTATCCGTAAATCACTTTTAGACGTCTTGCTATTAAATTTATATTATAAAACAAAATGTGTGTGTTTGACAGTTATTAGATTCACTTTAGACTCATCCTCGACAAATTCTGACGAATGGAGACAGAAACTAGATCATCATAGATTGACCAAAGGAAAGACTGTAAAAAACTTGTAGGATTGATTTTTTTTAATTGATTACAATTAAGTTAACCGATTTATAGTAATTATTAGAAATGCTCAAAGTTATTAGAGCAGCAGTGATTAAAGTAACACATTTTATTGAAAATAATGTAAACTTTGATAACATTTGTAATTCAGAAGGAATCTTAGAGCAGTTGTCTGAGGGTTTAAATGAAATCCTCGATTTAGATAATAAAATTGAATTTATAGCATCAGAAACTGATACAGAATCTAAAATCTAAAATTCTTTGGAATATAAAGGAAATATTCTAAAGTATAAATTCCGATGTTTTTAAATTATAAAGGAAAAGCAAAAGAGAATTTTAATGTTTCAAATAGATCTTCTAACGAATAAAACGGTCTATGTATTAGATCCAATAATTGTCAAAATATTTGTGTGAAGTTATCAAAAAATTATAATAAATATAAATTGTAAAGTTATCACCAATAATCTTTCCTTTTTTTGAATCATTTGAAACAAATATTCATCATAATGAAACATCCTCTAAGACTGTAAGAAATCTGATTATTTAAAATGCTTATTTTGTAGTTCTGTATTACGACATAAGGAAGGATTATTTTATAAAATTATAATCAAACTATTATATTATTAAAAAAGCATTTTGACATAAAATATTTATTAATAAATACTCACATGATTAAGTTTCTAAATTTAAGCCCAGGAGGAAATTCCATCGATTTATATAATTTCAGAAAATATTTTGAAACTGGTAACATACAAATAAAGTCATTAAATTCCTTAAAATTTAATCCGATTCAAATAGTAATTTGTTACATCCATTTTCAATGAGGATCATTTCTAATATGATTAAATTTAAATGAAGATAGATATTATTTGGAATATAAAGCTCATAAATATGATTGGAATATAAATAAACTAATGAATTTTCTAAAAATATAAATGGAAGCTGTTAAAGAATACGCGAATTTCAAACGTTTAGTTCGAATACAAAATTAGGCAATGTCAAACAACTGGTCTATAGATATGAAACTCCATTTGGTTTTCGATTCAAATGGTACTGGTAAATTAAGGTGTACCCGACGTATAAGAATTTGGTATTATTCATAACGTATTAGGAGAGTGCATATTTAATGTGATGAATTTTAGACTGAAGAATGATGCCTCCACTTTCCAGTGTAATACCAATCAACTTCTGTCACATCAAAGGTCCTATGATAATTCAAATTTCAATGGTATTGGAGTAGTCTTAAACATGTGATCCGAACATTTGAAACATTTGGATGTAATGTTGCAAGGGTGGATCAAATATATCTATGTTTGAAGACATATATTATCATGAAGGTAAATTGTTGTTACTATTGAGAGTGCCAACAGTTGAATGTAACCAAAACAAATTTGACATTGATTCATAAGTTATTTTTGATTTGGTAGTGATTTGCCGCCAAACTAAAATTTGAATCCTGCACGTCAATTTATCGTTGTCATTGTGCTTTGAGGTGTCACGGTGAAAGAGTCCAGGATGTATCATTCTGAAATAAAAATCCGCTGAAAATCCTTATATTGAGTGTTTTCTAGTGAATCGTTTCCAAAAAAGACAAAGATGGTATCATAGACCGATGCTTTGCGAGAGACGTTATGATCACGAATATGAGTGACTGCTACAGCTAACTAGGGGGTCATAGTGCTTACTAAAAATACCATTTTCAATGCTATGAGTACCATCTCTTGGAATTTGTGAAGACTCATTAAACGATCTTCGTACAAAGCATGCATCGGCACAAATTTACAGTCAAACTCCAAATTATTTGTGGCTTTACCTAAGGAAACTAAAACTCCCAGATCATATTGTAAATTCTGAAAACATTCATCTGACCCTTAAAGTATCACATCGCTCCAAAATTGATTACCAAAAAAATGTCAGAAAAAAGTAAAAAAAAAATTATATATAGCAAAGCATATTATTGCTATTTGCCGCTTATTTTGTTGAAATCACTCTAACATTGACACAACTAATGAGAAATAAAGCACCTGCTGAAACTATGTATAGAATGATGCTGAACCTGCTGATACAGAATGTAGTGTACTAATATTATTTTCGAAGCTTCAAGGAGGCTGTATGTGAAGCTTTAATCTCTTCCTTTCCAAATTTTCATGCTTTTTTCATTCTTTTTTGTAAATGTATCATCATTTGTCATTAATGTATGTCTCGTTCAAATTTACACGTATAGCAAAGAAAAACTAAATACTTTAGCTAGTAATCAATAGTCTAAGACCCCCATAAAAGTACGTCAACATAGAAACGGTATCTTATGGAATCATATTTGCATTGAAGAAATTTGAGACATATATTCGAATGAAAGATGCAAAGAGTTAGTGATCACAATCCCACGAATTTTTCTCAATAAATATTCTTATAATACTTGTTTGCAGAGAAAAAAGTCTTGAAAGATTCAACACATATGTTAAATATAGACGTAGAAAATCCATTTTGAATACTGGCTCTCTAAACCTTTTACTAACCTCTCATAGGATTGACACTTGGCTTTCTAATGATCACATTGAACTGTAAAAATCACTCACTGGAATTTAATGTTTTTAAGTTTTAGATTTATCGAGGATTTGGTCTTTTTAGGAGCTATTTTTATATATCTTGACAGATTTGCGTGCCTATTGAATAGAGAGGAGTGAAGATATTTAGTGCTATTTTTTCAGCCACTCTTAGATGTAAGAGAAAGCTCTCACACCATTCACAGACAACGAAAATTCATTGACCCTCATCCATAGAAAACCACCCCTTCTAGAAAGCACATTCGCTTTAGAATATAAAAAATAAAAAGAATAAAGAAGCAAATAAGATCCCAGGAGACACACTGCTATGAACATTGCACCATTTTGTGAAAATTACTATACATAAGTATTTGTACATGTAATAAAATTAAAAATATCGTGTTTTTAATTCGCATCAGGAGGCGTACAGTCTCACAGACCGCTCAACATTCCTTTTCATCATCACTACTATGTGAATAATTTAACATAACGGATCATCTAACTAGCTTCCAATTTTTTTGACCTAAAACATCGCCCCCTCTTTATCACAATATTTTGGCGCATGCATCCGGTTGCATTCTACAAGAGCAGTCTGTGAGACCACCCCTTCCTTTCAGAATTATAATTTTCGTAGTACATATAGATCTGAAGTTAAGTCCGATGAAATTGCTTCATCTATCAGATTCGAGTTATGCCGAAGAGATACAACGAACCATAGATGAAGATAGAAGCGATTTTAATGCTGAAAATGACTGTAAAGACAATTCTGTTAGTGAAAGCTCCCTTACTACAGACTTGGAAACTTCTTCAGATGTCAAATATTTTCTTGAACTAGAAACAGCAATTAATTCCTACTATTGGGAACATTGATTGAAATGGCCATCCGTTAAAGCTAAGCGAAATGTTAGAACTCTAGCTAGTAATTTAATAAAACTTCCCGGACTAAACCCTTAAGTGGAAAAATTGATTTTTCCAATTAAACAATATATGGAAAATACTTTTTCCTAATGAATTCTTATGACTAATTCTAAGATAAAGAAATTTAAAGACTGAAAGAAAGTGGTAAAATATCCGATCAAAGGTGAAGTTTACAGCATCACTATTGATGAAGTGAGGGAAGGAAGCAAAGTCTCAGTGTAGAGCACTTTACAGAAGAAACAAAATTAAAATAAAGAAAAATATGCTCCCTCACCCTATAGAAGAAAAGACAGGCATCATAGTTATTTATGTTTATTTTGCCCAAACTCTGTTTGTTTGGAATACACGCAAAAGTTATGCAATGAATGTGCTAGAAGATACGAGGACTAAATTATTTGATTCTAAGAAATCATTGAATTACTCAGGTAGTGTCACACTTTTCCGTATTGAGCGAAATTATTTTTTTTTTACTATTGAATCTTGATAAATTATATTACATAATAGATTAGTACTTATCATATTTTTTTATGAGCTGTACAGCAGCGTATTTCTAACATATAGTTTCTACTATATATTTCTAATCGAAAAATCTATACTTTGTTTCATATTCTTAAATTAAATGCTGTAATGCAATATATTTCTATTCAAACATTTCTTTGTATATTTTACTACATATATCGAATGATCCTATGCATGCTCCCTTTACCAAATTTAAACCTTACAGTAAAATTATAATTAAGAAAATTACTTTGTAAAATCCACATACCATATATCACAGGTGTAAAAACGTTAAATAAACAGTATTTAACTGTCTATATTTTGTTTTAATTTCTAACTCATGTTTATAACATTTTCTCAAAATAATTATTGAGGTATGATACTATCCATTAGAATAATATTGAAACATGATTTAAATTATTTATTTTTTATGTGCGGATAGTTTATATACACATTTCTTCTCTTCAGTTTGCCCAACTTTTCTATTCCATATGCCACTCAAAGTATGTATCCAGTGTTCATGCATGTTTTTAAATATTTTGTAAGCAAATTGCTACTTTCCACTTCCAGTCAAATATGTAGCAACGAACAGGAAGAAGAACAAGAATACATTAATCTTTTTGAAAATTCTCTAAAAACTTAAACAATAGTTTTGTGATTACATAGACATATTCAAATTGCTTCTGTTTCTTTTAAACTAACATCTCGAACGTCAAAGTTTGAAAAAACGTAAAATATTTGCATACATACATTTGCAATGCCAACATCCAATCTCAGCCGTAACTATTTATATTCCCTTATTTGGAGTGTTCAGTTTCCTGAATTGTTTTGCAGATATTCTGTAAAATTCAGGAGGATGCAATGTATATTTTAAAAAGTGTCTCTATGCATACCTTGGATTAACATAAAATGTTATAAGATTGTTTTCTTTTGGTTATAACATAGAATCAATACGGTTCCAATGTAGAATTGCTTAAAATTATTTACGAAGACATTTTTTTTTTTAAAAAAAATATTTAACTACCGCATTTCTAATAATTTAAAGCAGTAATTACAGATTATTACAGATTTTACAATGTATTATAATTTTTTTCTAAAATCGATATCATGTATTTTAAAATTTTATTTAAGAACTACACATTTAAAACATATGATTCTTTCAAACAGCTAGCATTTCATTTTGTACAATTTATTTTCTAGATTTATAGAAGTAGATTTAGGAGTAGTATTTTTCATAAAATGTTTTTACAATTGGCTTTTTTTATTGAATTAAGTATCGATAAAAGAAATTCTTACTTTCTTATTTTTTGAAACTTTCCTTTCACTAAAATTTATAACATTGCTACAATTTGGGACTGTCGACATTGCTACCACAGTTGGCATCAAATGCTTCTTTGGAAAATCGGCCTGGATTCTCGAGATATGACAAAAAGCTTAAAAAGTTCGATGCCTCAACTCACTACCCTAATATCTCTTCCTCCTCCTGTGAGCCCAATTTTCATTTAAGCAAGTTCATATGGGCCTATTTTGCTAAACCACAAATCCAAATTCTTGAAAACACTCAAAGTGATACAACACGAAATATTTCAAAGCCGTATGGACTTTAAGCCAACAAATAAATCATCAGACCACTCAAATAAACTACATCTAGAAAACAAAAGCAAATATATCTGTTGATTTCTTAATTCTTGAAATAGAATTGAAAATATCAACATTGAAAAACCTCGAAATATATGCACTTTTTCACAAAAAGCTAAAACAAATCATCTTGGATTATTATGTATCTCCTTAATAACCAAATTATTTTTAAAATTTCTACAAATTATCTTTGTAAATATTAAAATTTTCTATTTTTAATCTTAAATACTATTTTTTCAAGAAAATATTCAATCTCTTCCAAACTTATGTCGGACGTGATCCACCTACGTAACTTACACTTTTTAACGCTTCATCAGGGGCACGCAGAATTTCCTGCCTTATGGAGACATTACTTACTCTACAACTGGACTTTTCTTTGCTTTTATTTATTTATATATGTATATATATACTAGCTGATCCCCACCCGCTTCACTGGGCAGATGATAATATTATATTTTGGAACCTATTCGTAAGATATCAAGAAAAATTTCAATTTTAAAAGGATAGTGATAATCTAAATTTAAAATTTTAAGAAATTGATTGTCTGCAATAATGGTTATCCACGACTTTCAAATATATGAGAAAAGTATTTAATTGCTAATATGTTAGTTTATCAATGAATGGGTAAGGTAGTTAGTAAATCTATCATTGTACAGAATCCTGTATCACCCATGACGTACGATGGTGAAGAAATGTAATGCGATGCGTTCACATTTTTTTACATGGCGGGTCCCCAGTAGGCATGAACCATGAAAAAATTGCCAGCATAAAAATAAAAATACGTTTTTATACACATTTTTTTCATTCTTTAAACTTATTGAATCAATTTTTATTTGTGTATTACATTTCTATTGCATTTATTTTTCATTCATGGCAATTTTTGTGAATGACAGCCACATTATTATTTTTTACTATATCAATTTATTATCTTAATAATTACATTCATTATTATTTTATCTTATTTTAGTTTTAGAAGTAGTTAAATATAAGAAATAATATCCCTACATTTCCAAAATTTCTCTGTAGATAACATTCTTCGTTCGTTTTTCTGGTTAAAGGATGATGGGATTTTCACGTGAACTAACTCGTGAACATGCCCCATAAAACTGACCATAAAGAGTACTAAAGAAAAATTTTGTTTGTATGAAAACTGTGAAATTGGGTGTATATGATGTAATTATACAATTTAACGAAATACATCAAGCTGCTTAAAAGTCTTAAATAAACTGAACATTGAAATTCCGAGCTACATCACTATAAAGGGATACAAAAAGTTGGATTAGAATCGAATCAGGGAATTGAAGAGTTATACAACACTTTTTAAATGTAAACGTAGGAAAGTTTTAAAGGCCACCAGGAAGAAAAAGATAACTTATTTAACTAATACAGATAGGGAATTGTACAAATCAGGGGTATTTTAATGTTAAATGTTTATTTAATTAGGTAAGGTTCTGGGTTGAAATGTATTTTCAGCTTTTTCTCAAAATCAAGATTTTCATATTTTGCCTCAACGTAAAACATCGAATTGAAAACAGTTATGTATGTAATGTTATGGAACTTTCTTGGAATACACCATGAAAGTGAATTCGGGACTTGAACCTTTCTTATTGTTATAATTGTTATAATGCGATTTCTTTGCATTTTATTGATGATAAAAGTTATATCTTGTCAAAAATTTGTACGGTTTTTCTCTATGTTAAAAGTACGACTTCCTATAAATATTTAATTTTCTGGATTTTAATTGTAAGAGAAGCACAAATCCTAAAATAGATTCAATTAATCATAATAATATTTACAGAATTGAAATATCTCTACTTAAATTTCAGTTTTGGTTTTTGATCAAGTGCGATTTTACTGCTATTTTAATGTATTTATTGAGCTGAAATATTAAAATAATTATTAATTTATGCACATTTTACATTTTATCTTAAGTGTTTAGCCATATCCTATTGTATAATGCATAAAAATTTATTTTTTAAGTTATTTAAAAAAATCATCTTCGAAGGTAGGCAGATACCTTAAATCCAATACGACAACACAATCATAATAAATACTGTACATTTAACAACTTTTACTAGATAAAAAGAGTTATAAAATTTAAAATTTTAAGTTGGCATATGCTGTTCTGTCTAAAAGGTTTTCTTTAGACGGATTGAGAGAGCTTCAATATTTTACAACAGTTTATAAATGACTTGGACGGACACACATAAAAAACAAAAAGTTCAAATCAGAAGCTGAGGGGAATTATCGTTCTAGATAGCAGTTCGAATTCGACGCATTCGCAGCATCGCCACGTTCTCAAGTTCTGCATTATTTCTCCGAATTCGACTGGAGTTTCCAATCGCAGTTTAATAAACTGTACAAAAATAATTGAGCGATCGCGACATATGTAGCAAACACCCACGAGAAATTGCTTGCTTATATTCACCCCTCTCAGTCTTTACCTTCACGGCTCTAACTAGATTATCAATTCCACTGCATTACTCCGTGATTCTACCCACAGGCAAGGTTATCAAAAAAGAGGCATCTTATCTTCAATGATAACAACCATATCACCTATCTTTACGTTTTTCCATATGAAATTGCCATTTATTGCTTTGCTGCAACTCACTTAGATAGCCACGGTGCCATTTATTCCAAATGAGTTGCACCAATCTGGTTATTCGTAGCCATCTTTTAAGGATGATACTGATTTACTTTTCTAGTTACGTACTGTTCTAGTTTTCAAAATTACTTCGAAATATTAATAAAATGTTTTTCAAATAAATAATATAATAAAGTTACTATATGACTTACTATGCATTTATTTCAAGAATGCAATCAAAATATTAAATCCTTTCACAACTTAATATCACGATTACATATTATTACAATAAAATAAACATTCATATTAAACCTACAGTTTCAAAATAATTTACAGTTAATTCATTAAATATGCAACTAATTTTGGTGGTTGTGTTTTTCTCTTAAACATTCATTTTATTCGTCGCTCAGTGAAAACATATCTCACATCATGTTTAAAGTACTCAGATTTTAGCGTGTTTTAAAGATCATATGAGGCGTCGGCAATATTCCGGTAATCCTTTCTCCCAGTGATCTCTTTGCTCATGTTATTTGGTACTCTAAAACCGGATAACGAATAGCAGATCCGACCATTAGTGTCAAGTGATTACAGATCGCTGAGTTCGAGACTCTTGCTTTTAAGAAGCTTATCGGAAGCTTCTAGAACTAGGGAGTTGGAGGGGAAGGGAGTTATAAGGGAGATCACGGTTGTTAAGAAACATCCTTATAGATTATTCTTCTCTGAATTACTTCTAATTTATTTCATTATCATTTGGATACTCACACAGGTAAAAAGTATCTTTCATAGAACGTAATTCATAAACTCCTATTTTAATGATACAAGACTGCTAAAAGAAGTATGAAATCCAAAAATTACTAATTCGTCTTTTAGATTATTTTATTGTTACATTATTGAAACACTATGCTAATTTATTTTACTAAATTCTTGAGCTAATGATGAATAACATACAGGAAAGGTTTTTATGTTTTAATCACGAACGTTAAAAGTACGGGTAAAATATAATATTTTATTTGCCTTGTAGAGGTTATTCATATTCAAAATTTGATACTATTTACAATATCAATATGTAATAAAATTTCAAAAAAAATTGCGATTAATAACCTCGATTTATGCTATAATAAATAAACAAATTTATTTATTATTGCCATGATTTAATGTTGCTGTGGTACGAAATTTATTCGTGTTTTAATTTTTTCAAATTTTGATTGATTGATTTATGAGGGATATGGAACAACACAGTTATATTATGCCTTCTTCGACAGTTGCTAGAATAGATATTAATTATCCAGTGTTGTATTTGTTGGATAATTAATGCTTATTGGA
>BMAW01025580.1:0-41333 GCA_019974015.1 Nephila pilipes
AATGATAACTTAATATTCCATTATCAACTTATACACTTAAATGTTATAGCTACCTTTGTCTAATAGTTTTGAATACATGGTTAAAATATTTAATGTTCTTACTCTATAATTCATAAGGAATAATAGAAGCTAATAAAATAAAACCATTCCTAAAAGATCATTCTAATTAGCATGATATTTAAATGTTATTTAATGTAAAAATAACATTATTCTAAATTTCTTTGATGAAAAGTTATATAGTAAATTTATGTAAAAATACTAAATTCCATACATGCAAGTTTTATAATAAACATAACACAGAAGAATGAGAGCCCAATTAATATGAATTAAAACAAACCATTTATTATATTAGAACTAAAGCCAATAAAATGATTTAGAGGGGGAAACTGTGATTAAGAAGAAAAAATGTAATTCAAAAAACCTCATCACAACAGATTTAAAAATATCAGAAAGAAAACAAAAGATTGTTAATGAACTTATTAATCAATTGAAAAAAAGTCAAATTAGAATGCTTTTTTTTTTCCATTTGGAGAGCAATTAAATTTGGCAACCAAAAATTGTTATTTTTTTTTATACAAAGTTATTAAATTGGTATCCCGAGTGCAAAATGTTTCTTAATATTACTTCTATAAGCATAAGAATACAACTCGTATTTCAAAACATATTCTCTTGTCATAAAATATCAATATATTTCTAACATTCACTTACTGCTCAGTAGTTATAGCCATAGAATGACCATAAAAATTATGAGAGTCATAATGGGGCATTACATCCGCTTTCCAGTGTAATACAGCATCCATGCATAAAGTCCGGTGATAAAGTATGTCACCTATTGCTCCTAGAATAAAAAACAATGATTTTACTTATTCACTTTGAAAGTTCAGTTTTAATAACTTTATAATTGGGGCGGGGAGACAAAGTTAAGATGCTCTTACCATCAAGTTTAAGGTAATATTAATAAATTAGCTGTTAAAAACAGTACTGTAATTTGGTAATCAGGCAAATATTGGATACCATTGGTTTATTGAAAAATCACTAATAATGCATTTAAACATAAAAGTTACGAATTATGGTACATATATTTTATCATAGTAAACAGAAATAAGGTGTCAAACACATGAAATAACAAAAACTACAAACAATATGTACTATTATGTATTGATAGTCTACATCAGGGGTTGGCAACTTTGTAGCTGTGGTGTGCCAAACCAATCTACCAATATGATTCAGGATGTTGCACAGTAGGAAGTATTTGAAGAATTTGACTTTCCCATCAATGCAAATAGAGTTAAAGAACAGAGGTCAATTATTAATTATGCAACATTTAAAGATGATATATTATGCATCACTTTTATTATATATTAGTTATGCATCTTTAAAGATATTTATTAAAATAAACAATATAAAATATAACTATTCCTTCAATATAAACAAAAAATTAAAATTTTACAACTGTTATGCATTATGTATCTTTAAAACATATTTACTAAAATAAAAAATAAATAAAATATAAGCATTCCATGAACATGGTTTAGTAAAAAAGTTAAAATTTTAAGAGGATCTTGTCCCAGCACCATTCTACTTAATATCATGATACTAGGGCTATAATTTGGGACTTTTAATTTGATACATGAATCTGAATGATCCTTTGTTAACAACATATTTGTGGACTCAAAATATTTTTCATATGAGAAAACATTTGTTCATACAGATATGTAGGATCAAAAGTGGAAAGCAGAGAACATGCAATTTCCTTCAAATGATTGAATAACTCTGGCAAACAATTAGCTCTGACATCCAGCAATTTAAAATAACAGTCAATTTATCATTAGAGTTATCTTCCAGACATTGTTGTAATTCCCTAAATTTTGCTTTCCATAATTCTGAAAATGTTAGTTCAATAAGTTCCAATTCAAAATCATCAACTTCCACCCATTCAAAAATTGACAAATTGAATGGGATTATTAATGGGTCAATTAAAACTGATTTGATTAGGAAAGAAAATATATGCATACAAACTTCAAAGGTTTTGCATCCTTTGGAAAATTCCTCCTTTAGTGCTTCAACATAGAATTGAAATTCATCTTAATCTATAGCCTATGTATTTGCAAGTCCTTTAACATTTGGGAAGTATTTGTAGGTAATAGTATTAATATCACATGAAAATATAATTAATTTTGTGGTAAAACCTTTCCTATATTCAAAAAGTTCAAACACTGTTTGACTTTTTCATTGCAATCGTAAGTTTCCTTCATTGAATTTGAATTAACGTAACTAAAAATGCCATACTAGGTTTTTTTAAAAATAATCTTTTCAAAAATGTTAGTTGTCACAAACAATACAACAAAGACTTATTTTGGTTAATATGTTAATTTTAATAACAATAATTTTATAACTCCCTTAAGACTTATATAACATAAGTCTTAAGGGATTTATAAAATTATTGTTATTAAAGTTGTTTATACAACTTGAATCCCCATCAAATCAAATTGAAACAAAGAAAAAAATCCTCATATATAAAATATCATCTTTTTGTTAATTAATTTCAGTTGAAATCTTTCTAAATTAAATGTTTTCAAGTACTTCAAATCTTTTTAAAGCAATAAATATTTATCTTCTTCGATTGGGAAATATGAATCGATTTTAAAAGTCAAATAATTATTTCATAAAGATAACAAACTGAAAAAAAGTATTGACAATAGGATAAATATACAAAAAGAAAATGTTTTCTCTCTCTATCTCTCAGCTTATATTTGGTGTTTATACAGAATTGTAACAATCAAACTGCAATATAACATTACTCAATAAAAATACAGACATGACAAAAAATGATAATGTAATTGTATTTATTCATAAAATAAATCTATGTATGTCATTATTTTGCAACATAAAAAACTTTAATCTCAGAACATAATAAAAAGTATGTATTTTTATTAATGTTTAAATTTAAAAAAAAAAAAAAAAACAGTGTTCTTATGTTGTTTAGGTTTTCAAAAACCAGTTGATATCTTTAAATAAGTGCTCTACATAAGTTGGTTGGTTTGGATCAATAATACTCATGCTATAGGCAATATATATACTCTCAAAGGCTACATGCAACTGACTTTATAGTTTTGAGCTGCAGCCAGAGACTTGCAATGATATTCGAGAGAGTGTATCATTCCTTTAATTTTTAGGTTATGCCAAATGAAGATTTTGAGGCCCAATTGAATTTAATAGATAGCAGATTCAATCATTCTGTATGATAATCTATGGAGTTATCAGACTCACACAAGCCATTTCATTATCAACAACTTAAACCATATACAAATAAATGACCAGACTTAAGCATCAAGGAAGTTCATAACCTTCATTATAGAGCTTTTGTAGCTCGTCACCATTATAAATAAAAATATATTACATTGTCTAGAATAATGCATGTCAATTATTAATTATTTAATAAATAACCTTCTAACATTTGAAGTATATTCATTATTTTAATATCCATGTTAATTTTTGCTTTCTTTTAAATATATACAACCTTCAATTAATAAATTAAATTTTGATTACATGTACAAAAATTAAAAGTGAATTTAACAAATAATGAAATACAGCCAGAATTCTCCTTAGCAACTTTCTACAATCAAATCTGACTCTAAGTCAGGTAATGAAATGTTTATGTAATCTAAACTGTATGGAATGAAATGACTGAGGAAGAAAATTCGTTTCATTGAATTATTCTTGTAACACATGCAAAGCTCAAAAATATTTTTCATTTACAACACTAATGCATGACACTTTATATTTCACTCAACTTACTATAAAACTTTTTTCTTAACTTAATGATAGTCGCTAAACTAAAATAACTGCATACAAGAACACTGCTTGAAGAAAATGAGATATCTATCAATTAAAATTTCCTTTACGTGAAACAAGTAAAATTTTCATAACAAAAATTTAGAAATTAAGATAATATGACAAGGGCCATCATTATCTAAGTAGAGTAGATAGTGAAATTAAAGCTGGTTAAAAAAAAAAAAAAGAGGCTTCTATAAAACAAACTAATGAAGAAAAATGAAAAATAATTATTTCCACATCATTAAAAAATTATATTATTTCTGTAGGAACATTTAACAATTTTCTCCAGCCTTTAAAGAAGTTTCTTTCATACTATTTTACACTTTAATTTATCAACGTTTTTTAGTTACCTATATCTTTTCATCTTTAAATCCACCTTCACAAAAAAAGTTTTAATTTAATTAATATTTCTTAAAAATAATGAAAACACTAATTAAGCATGCATATACATATATATTGTAGCGATACTTGTTTTCGGGCAATGAAACAGGAGCCGAATTCAGCTATTGCACTATAATCATTAACTCGCTGCATCCTATTAAACTTTGAGCTGCAAGTTCCATTCAATCATGGTCAAGAGATGAAGTCCACTTCAAACCCCCATTTACTCTCAAGAACTTATGGAAGGAAGCATGAATTGAAGCAAAGTGCATCCTCTTCCTTGTACACATACTTCTCGCTAAGCAGTAAAGTGGAGATAGTTTTTATTTTTATTTTTACTGTAGCCACATCTCGCATCTTAATACTCTTATTTGTAATTGTTTAAGTTAATTAAAAGTAAAATTATTCTTGGCTCTTTATTTGAATTAAATGTATTTTCTATGCAATATATATATTGTCGCATAGAATATATATATATATATATATATATATATATATATATATATATATATAATCATGATAAGATAGTGTATTTAAATTCTTGTACTACTCTTAATTTTGCATATTAATTCTTTTCCCAAGTACAATAAGTCACAAAATACACAAAATGAATAGTTAATAATATTTGACTTACTGGGTACATATGGTGGACTATTTAGATTATCACTTAAGCAACCACTCACAGACCCATCAACACTTGATGTTAGTTCATTGTTTGTCTGAAAGAAATAAAGGTATATAAAAATCTAAGCACTAATAATATATTTTGCATACATATTAAAATATCTAAAGTAAAATGAATTTTGCTATAACAAATATATCTAAAATATTTAATTTAATCCACAATCAATTTTTTTTTCATAAAAGGAAATATACTTTCTAATAGCACATTATGGATGAAAACACTTGAATGATAATTTAATCAGTAGATTGCAAAACAACAAAATGATATAATTAAAAAATAAATTTTTTGCAATAACACTTCCCAGAAATAATAATTTTCGTAACTACTAAGTAAACAACAAAATCAGATAATATTTCAAAAAATAAAATTATTTGATTTACAGGCAGGTTTTAGGAATATTAACAACATGCATTAAAAAGAAATTACTAAGAATTGTTGCAAAATCTGAAGTAACATAAACATAATTTTATAAAATTCTTACGCACAAGCCATAGACCATCAAACTCTATAACTGATGATATCTTCTTCACAACTTTCGACCACCATTTAATGCTTTCTGAGTGGCCAAAATCTGGATATAAAACTGTCTTTCCTTGATACTACAAGGGAAAAAATATATAATATTACAGAATATAATTTTATTCACATATAATAAACTTCAAATTTACCTATTTCCTTGAGTTAATCTAATATATATAGGCATATTCTATTTCCTTAAGTTAATCCTATGTGCATAGGCAAACCTCTGCATGTTGAGTAACAGCATAGTATGTTGAAAATTTGGAATGACTCCATTTTAATTATTAAATCAACATCAAAAATTTAACATGTTGATTCCAGTTACATCCGAAAACAGAGTAGGCCTTTTCATTAATTGTATTATAAGTTTTTCAACATGCTTTATTATTGTCATATTCAGTTTTGCAGCATAAACTTACTATTTTTTTTTCTATGAATAATAAAGAACTAACTACAATAACAGGCATGCTCTACACTTTCTGTTGACATGTAAGTAAATAAAAATTGAATATCTAAATATTGACCAGATGCATATTAACTCAAATTGAATTAGAATGTTAAGCATTTGATTAAAAGTTACAGTTATTTGCAGTGAGAAATTTTCTTTTCCATTTATCTTTCAATAAAGAATATTCAAATAACTTAAAATAGGAAAAAGTGTTGATTTTAATTTGTATTGCTTTGAACAAACTTTTTACTTATTAGTGCTTATGTATGATTCTCAAAAGCTATGCTGGAAAGTCTAATAGTCATATTTAATTACTTATTATTTAATTTCTATGTTGTATTTACCAAAATTTCATTATGCATATAATGATCATTTTTAGTACTGTTCAAATACATAGAAAAATATACACTCATATTGCACTAAGTATAAGCAAATACCATATCAAAAATAGTATAACTAAAATAGGATTACATCTTAAAAGCAATGTATCAAAATGTCATATATTTTTATGCAATTATAAGAAGAATTAGCCATAGAAATAAGATTGTAAAATCTGCTTTTTCACTCAGTAGTAATATTTATAAAGGTCACAGTCAGAAAGCAACTCAAAACTTTGACACAATAGTTACTTTGTAAACAAAGAGAAGAATTTTTAAATCCACCGACAAAATATTAAATGTACATCAATTACATCATATATATATATATTACATTATATGCATTATTTGCTTCTTTTATTTTTTGAATAGTTTGAAATTACAAAAAATTACTTTAATACCTTTGATTTCCATGTTTGTATGATTTTTTGTGTATTCATTATTGAATTATAATTCTTAAAGCATAAGTATTTAATATACTTATTTTTAATTCTAATTGTTTTTATATCTAGTAATAGTTATATTTCTTAGATATTAGAATATACACAATGTTTTCTTTTGTCTCTTTATATATATAATGAACATAAAACAAACTTCATGTTCATAAAATGAACCTTTTTATATATATAATGAACATTTAAATAAACTATTTAACTGAATTAAAAATAGTAGAGAATCAATCACAAAAACAATAATTTTAATAGTAACAAAAAGAAAACATAATTAATTTTTTATAGATCATACGAAAAAATTAGAAAGGAAAAATTTAAATTTTTCTTGTATGCCTAAATATATAAACACAAGAGAAATAATAAAACAATATAAAAAATTAAATACACACATATATATATTAAACAAGTATAATTATTAAAAAGTACATAAATTCATAATAAATTACAAATTGCTAATAAAAAATAAAAATTACAATAAACATGTATTAAAATAAAATAAAATACACATATATTTAAGACACTTTTGAAAAATTTTATGTATTTTTCAACTTCGCATGCATGTAGAAAATAAAATGTTTTAAGTAATGCAAATATTTATTAATTTATAAGTTAATTTTATGTTGAATTCAAACAAAACAAAAATGGAATTCAAATATGTTTAATATTTAAAAAAATACAATAAATTTATTCTCAAAAAGAAATTAAATTTTTTTTAATGATTCTTGACAATAATTGAAATGCAAAACTTGCCAATCGCAATCATTGTCCTGAGAACCAATAAATAATGACTGTACAGGTACTCTGAATTACAATTTCCCAATTCATTCTGTTTGTTTTGCAAAAAAAATGTAGTTTAAGTTCAATACTAATTGAATTGATGATTTTTGAAATATTTTTAGATTGTTATTTTCATATTTAAATAACAAACAATAACTGAGTAATGAAAGAAAGCAAAAGAAATAATTGGTCACCCCTAAAAAAAAACTAGAATTGCTGCATTGCATGAAAATGGTGTCTCATATTCTGAAATAGCAAGGCAAGTAGTTAAAAAAGTAAGTTAAAGTGAGTAAGTAAAAGTTTTCTTTTAAAAAAACAAAATAGGTAAGAAATGAAACAGGCAATGGAAAATACTATAAATCTGGTGATAAGATAAAAATGATAAACATGAAAGACAGAATGTGTAATCTGAAACTATCAAATATAACTCAAGTACAGTTGGTGTTTGTGTGAGTTCAAAAGCAATAGAAGATAGTTATCAAGTTTTGGATTGGATTCACTTTATTTATGTCACAGGAAACAACACGAAGGCTGCCAGCGATGGACATTGTAATTTTGAACTTTGGTCAAGTGATGAGGATGACACTTCAGCTGGCACCTCCCTCTACAAACTTTCACATCACACCAAGGGAGAACATGGAGCTTGAACAGATTTGGCATGCATCAGCCCCAGCTACATGGTGGATTTTTTGTGGCATCTATTAGTGACCCATTTCAAATAATACTACATGTTTTTCAACAGGATCTCACTCCTTGCCAAACAGTAAAGATAAGTAAACAATGTTTTAATATGAAAGGAATTCAATAACTGGACTGATTAGTATACAACCCCATCTTACAACCTTATAGAAAATCTATAGCACTGTTTAAAAAATCTTGTATGCTAGGATTTTCTATCAAATAAGACAATCAATAGAGGCTATAACTGCCTGTTGGCACAATATAATAGGGGGGGGGGGGCCAAGAACTTCAAGTACTTGTCAGCTTAATGAGATGCTACTGGATACTATAATCAAGAATAATGGATATCCTAATAAATTTTGAATGTAACACTATCATATTGTTTATGATGTAACTTTTTAAGAAATGAAATGAAATGTTTTTAAAATTAAAGGTATTTCAATTCTGTTTTGTGTTTCAATTCAATATTAAATTTACTTTAAAATTATTTATAAATATTTGTATTACGTGAAACAAATCATTTTTTTTATAAACATGCAAAGTTGAAATATAAAAATTTCAGAAAGTATTCTCAATTTTGGACATCCCTGCATGTGTAGATACAATACATCTTCCCGTTCCAAACATTTTAATGCAATATACTAAAATAACACTTGATCATCACTATTAAAACAGTATTTATTCATAAAATAAAACATACCTTCCCTTCAATAGGATTCCATCCCCATTTATCACTAATGAAAACATCATTGATTTGGACAGTATTAAAAACAGAATCTCGATTTAAAATAAGGTCTTTTGGAATATTTGCTTCAAGTTGTAAAACAAGCTTCTGGTTCTTATTAGTTAGATTATGAGCCAAATTCGAAAACTTGTTAAAATCTTTGTTTCTAGTCGACACTTTTACCAACACATCTTGATTCAAAACAAGAGATTCCTAAAGGGGGGAAAACCATTTTGTCAAGAGTAAAAACAAGTTTTTGACCAGCAGATCATTGGAAAAATGAAAAATAACATAATATAAAGTATTAAGTGAATTTTATAAAATATAATCTAATTTACAAATGAATTTATCGGAAAAAAATGCCTCCAAATTTTTTAGAATAGATTATTTAAATAATTAAAAAAAGAAGCTGTGTCACATAAATAAGTACACTCAATAACACAGTATCAACAAAAATTTAAAGAATTTGAAGCATGATATGAAAAAATCCCAACAATGACATCAGAAAGTGGGAGAACAATATGTTCAATTTTATGCCATTCCTGTATATTAGTGATTTTTTTTTATCTGATTCAACAGACTGATAATATGATCTGAAGCTATTTATATGTAAAATATAAAATGTTTTCATACCTGATATAAATGATTTTTTTCTTAATATTTAAAGTTCATCATGTTGCATGATCAAGATGATGCATTTCTCCTTAATATTATGAAGTTGTATTTTGTATGTAACCAAATATAATATGCAGCTCCAATAATATAAGCACATTATGTAATACAAAAATTCCAGATCCAATAACTAATTGTACAAAAAAATATATTTAACTCTTTTTAAAGTAAGAAATTTATGAAATTTTACCACAGGAATATGCTTTGTTTTAAAATCATCCAAAAACATCTCTATTTCCTCTACAGATTCATAAGTTGCTCTGCCAATTTGAAGACCCAGCGACCAATATGGAGGAATAGGAGAGTGACCAACAGCCTAAAAAGTTTTTACATTTATACATCATACAAACAAATTAGAAACAACAGAAAAAGTACAAGAAATAAAACTTAAATGCCTCTGATAACTTATAAAAAAAATATCAATCTTAAAAGGAAAATTCAACTTTTACATTCTCTCAGCTATAGTATAATATATTGAAATATATATTTTATAAATATACAAACATTTTTTTTGATAAAATTATTTGATGATTTTAATATATTCTCTAATTGAAAAGCTTCTGCAAAACTTCACAGATTAGTTTTTTCCACAACACACTAAAAAAACACAATATAAAAACATATTTTATATTTTGTTAATAAATGAATGATGTAAACCATAGAATTTTTTTTCCATAATCAATAAACAAAATACTAATGCATTACACACACATATATTCACAAAAATATAAATGTTTTACATTTTCCCCTATACAAAAAGAAATAATATATAAGACTATTATTAAACAATAATAAAGCAATACAGAAAAATCTGTTATTGGAAAAAGTCAGTATAATATTTTTTTCAGATAATATTAAAGAAAAACCTTGCAATATTAATTGAGATAAATCTTATTGAAATCAGAACATTTTCAGACAAAGAAGGAAAGGTTTAACATGGAACACCATTAAATAACATTAAATTTGTAGAGAGGTCAAAGATTTTGAAATAGAATAAGAAATAAAAATAATAATAAAAAGAATTAAATATGTTTTACTGTTCATGAGTTTTTAACTGTTAAACAGACTAGTTTTGGTAAGCTATATTTCCAATGTTTTTAGCAAAACCTAGTAATTATATAATTCAAATACATCTTATTGAAATAAAAATATTTTCAGACTAAGAAGGAAAGATCTAACATGAAACATTTTTAAATAACATTAAATTTGTAGAGAGATCAAAGATTTTATAATAGAATGCAAAGTTAAGGAAATAAAAATTGTTACATATGATTTACTGCTTCTGAGTTTTTGGTTGTTAAATAAAGATTAATACAGGTTTATTTCATTTCCATTATTTATAACATCACCATATAAATGCTTACATCAATGAAGAACATTTTGAACATTTATTATACATAAATGCTTGCATCCACAAAATGATAAATTTTATAATTAATGTGTTTATTTTAAAAAAAAATCGTTATTTATTTTATTGAAATAGTAGCAGAAATTTTAATATTTATTTTGTAGCCATACTAAAATTGTTTGGCTTGTTTCTGCACATATGAAAATAAAAATCAAGTGGAATCTATTAATCTTAAGGATTGAGACCAAAATATCATTTATTTTGGATATAGTCTGGAACTCTTAATGATTTATAAATTAAAATGGCAAATCAATTGATAGGCTTACTTAATTTGTATCCAAATTCCATTTCAATCCATTAAAAAAAGGGAAATTTTATTTTAAAGAAAAATAATCTTATAAACATATGTAGCATTATAACAAACTGTTATATTAATTTCTGAGTTTCTATTCACAAGAAATTATCTTAGTATACTCAAACAAGTACTACAAAATATCAAAACAATTTACCTCAGTATACTGTTGTATGACTTCTTCTGGAGATGGTCCCAAAAATATGTAAAAATCCAATACACCACCAACAGTGCGAAAAGTAACAGCTGGCAATGGATGAAGTAACACTTCTATAAAATATATAATTTTATATAAAAAACTGTATAGTCTCTCCCATATATAAATCATGTAAGCCAACATATTAGATAACATACCCATAGCATTGCTATTCAGTAACAGTACTCCATAAGCATTTCCATCACTTTCTAAACACATATACATTGGATGCGTATTGGTTGACATACCATCCTTCAGAGGAAAAAAAATTACCAAAGAATTATGCATATCATTTACATAAATTTTTTTACTACTAATTAAAACTACATAAAATTTCTGGTGTTAGAGATAAATATTTTCATAAACCTTTTGGGAGAATATACTGCTGAAACAAACACTCTTTGAAGATGAGAGTGTTAGTATATGCATTAGTCCCAACTGTCATAAGCAACCAGGTGATGCACTGGTAAAATTCTGCTTACATAGATCTACTAGACAGGTGTATCATATTTGCATTCTCAATCATATATATATATATTAAATTAGAATTTTTTTTTACTCACTAGATGCAGCTTCAAGTCCACTACAGTGAATTTTATTGAATATTTAGGTTGTTTCTGTCAAATACTTTCCCATTCTTGTGATTTGTTTAAATGTAGACATTGCCCTGTTTCAGAAGCACGATGACTACCTATTTGTGGCCATGGTAGCCTACCGGATAAGACATCGGACTTGTGACCAGCAGTTTTCATTGAGTCATATGTTCGATTGGTTTTGTTTTATTAATGTTGCACAAGAAGCAACACGAGGACTATGGGATGCCATGTCAATGTTTTCAAAACATCAATGTTTTTAAAAAAGCATTAATGTTTTGTCAATCGATTTATTGTAGCAGATGTTCTTTAACATTGATATTTTGAGTTCGATGTTTCTTTAACATTGATGCCTTGAGCAATAACCAGTCATCTACAAGGTAGGGGATTTAGTTTGGGTGTTTACACCAACACGAAAAATTGGACTGTCTGAGAAGCTCTCAAAGCATTATTTTGGATTGCATAGTATTACTCAATGATTATCTGATGCAACCTATGAAGTTGAAAATTTGGAAGAAAACCATAGACAACAAAGTTCAAAGAAAGTCGTCCAAGTTCTTAGGTTAAAACCTTATCTTGATCCAAATAACCAAATTGAGGAGATATCAATTTTTGAGGGGACCTGTTATACAGAGTTAGACTAAATTATTGCAGGGCACTGCTTCTTTCTAAAAAGGGGGAACTGTAGCGATACTCATTTTCTGGCAATGGCGCAAAAGCTAGAATTGGCTCTTGTGCCACAAATTTGTATACATTCACTCTCCACATCCTATTAAACGATCTGCGTGATATATTCTTCCAAGGTCGACAGAAGTCAATATGCGAGCCACCATATATATATATATACCTCTCGTAAAGCTGTTAAAGTTAGGGATAAGCTGTTAGAATTAGGTTTTTGATTATACCTGTTACTATTTCTTTCATCTTAATACTTGTATTTGTAATTGTTTAAATTAACTTAAAGTAGAAATATACTTTTATTGTTTTAGAATTAATTTATCTTAATTAAATCTCGAGTTGAGATTATTCCTATTTTTTTATTATGCTTAAGTGTCTTTTCTATGCTATAATATAGTGAAATAGTTTAAACAAAGCATTGTAGACAAAAAGGAACTATAAGGAAGAAAATAGAACGGAAGTTAAATTATGGTGTAACAATATGTTAGAATTCAACTTTCTACATGTTGGAAAGATTTTCGAATTGAGAGAGATTGTGGCAGGAACTATAAATTTTAATAAATCTGCTCCGCCACAATGCCATTTGTCAGAGATATTGAATTTTTGCAAGAATTCTGTACATTGCTTCAGAGTATTGAATTTGCAGCAACCAAAGCAAGTGGAGAAAAATTTGTTATGTCAAGCACTGTCATACTGATTGTGAAAATGATGGGCAGCAAAATAAATTCCGTATCATGCTGTTCAGAATCAGAGAAAAAACTGAAAAAGAGCGTTCTTGTCCAGTACAAATAAGAGAATTAGAAGTACTGAGAAAAGTTTTTTTTTTTTTTTTTTTTTGCAATAGCTTCCTTGATTGATCCGCAATTCAAAAATCTTCACTTCCAAGACAAGGCCTTGCTGAGTACATGGATCAGGAAGCTCAACAATTATATTAAAGAGGGTGAATCATTGGATTCTGACAGTGGGCAGTTGTCTCAAGCTCCATCTTCTTGAGATAAATAAAATTTACAAAATTGTGATAAGTAATACCCTTTTATTTGAATATGAATGTTTGTTTACTGCTCACTACTAAGTTTTTACATATAAATAAATATATTTGGAACGTAGAACTTAATGTTTGGATAATTTATGAATCAATTTACAAAATAAAACAAGGTTGAAATAAAAAAAAATCAGGAAAATAAAATTGTGAGATGAAATACTGGGAATTTCAGAGCAAAACCAACAATGGATTTGTTCAGTTATTTATATAGGTATGTTTATTTTTCTTTATAGAAGATGACTTTTGGAAAGATCACCATGAGAAAATTCACATAATGCAAGAGAGTTGCTACTAAATACTCATCAGTGATGGCAACATCAGTCCCATCAGAAAGAGTTTTCTAAATAACTGAGGGAATAGTGAGTGAAAAAAGAAGTTGACTTTAAGGAGAAAAAGATAACAAACTGCTTTTCCTCCAAACTGGGGATAAGACATATTGGGGCCTATAAATTCAAATTATATTAAATAATATGCAGTAGTGTGAACAATTATATTGTATTAAGCAATAATTTGTTGTTCTAATCAATGTTTTCACCAACTACAATGCAACTTTTGATTATTTTTCCTTGAAATATTGTACTGAAAAAATAGCATCCACACAGCCAAAAAAATTAAGGTAAATATTTATTATTAAAAAAATACTTTTTTCAGCAGGTTTTTCTCTTTTGTTTTGCTTTAAACTGATGTTTCAGACATCAATGTTTTTTCAGCTGATGTATTTCGTACATTGAGGTTCCAATATTAAACATTGATATATGAAAGCATCAATGATTTGTAGTCGATGTAGCATCCCTACAAGTACAACATCTGAACTGGCACCTATATCCAAACTTCCACGCCAATGGAAGGACTTTGGGCACCAACAGATTAAACGTGCATCAGCCCCGGCTACACAGCAGGTCTTTAGTGGCATTAAGGCTTGAACCTATGACTCGAAAAAAACTGCCAGCCACGAGTCCATGGTCATCACAGTTAGGCTACCACAGCCGTGTTGTTTGAGCTTTGAAGCCATTAAAGACACACCATATAGGCAGGACTGATGGATGTTTTATCTATCAGAGCCCTAAGTCCTCTACTCTGCGTGGTGTGGAAATTAGGAGAGGGGGGTGCGAGCTCAGGTACAATACTCATCACTTAACCAAGGTTCAAAATTACAAGGTCCACCGCTAATAGCAGGTGTTGCTCCTAGACATAAAAAAAAAACCCAAACCCCTTATCCAGATGTTTTACATTGTTTTTGGTTTTTTTTCCCTTTGGGGAGATAAGATAGAGCTGTAGTGTAAGGAATTCCCATTTGTATTTAATTACCATCTACATTAGATAGTAGATGCAAGTTTTTTGCACAAGTTAAGATAGTTAAATTAAGATTGTGATGGCTAAGAGAAAATATTTTTAACAGACGATGAGTATAAAATTATTAATAAGTTTATGAGTGACTATTATAAAAGCAAAGAATCTATAGATTTCAGTGAGAGTAGCAATTTGGAACTTTTTTGAAAGTCAAGCTTGATGACATGAAATACCCAGTCCTCTGAGATCGTTGCACAATTCGATATGTCGCCTAGAAGGAAGGTTCAAAACTGGAGCATATAAGATACACCTATTAAATACATCACATTACTATTATATACTGACTTATAATTCAAATGAACCTGAATTTCTTAAATAAAGTAAACCTCAGCTTTGCTAAAATGAAACTAATATGTTTATTTCCTCAATAACATCAATAAATAACATTACATTTTAACGACACAAAATACAATTAAGCTTCCATTTGTCAAATTTGTTTTTTACACCAAAATGTCCATGCATGTAATTTTCAGCAAGGTGAAAAATTTTACATTAAAAAGTGATGACTGTTTAATGATAACACAATGGTTTTAGATTTTTTTTCTTTTATTTCTCTATCAAAATATATACAGTCCGCATTTAACACAATAGGTTGTATTTTAAAATTTGCAATAAATGTTCTTGATAGTATATTAAAATTATTTAAACAGAATAAACAATTTTATGATGAATTATTTATGAAATTTTCTAAAAAAGTACTGAATTTTTTTTTTCTACACAAGTAGTGATGAATGTAAAAAAAAAAAAAATCTATCATCCTTATTATATCCAATACATCTTTCTCACAATTTCCATTTTGAATTATCTTTAAACACAAATATTTGCACAGATTGAATATAGAGTGACTCATGCACTCTCTGTTAAAAAAAATTTCTGCTATGTTTTTATTAAAATATATTATCAATCAATATAAATATTTCTACATAAGAAAATTAACCAATCTTTAATAATTTTGATTTTATTTCTTTTTATAGAAAAGAAAACACAGAAACATGAAAATAAATTTTTAAAAAATATTAATAAACATTTTAAATCTTAACAAAGTTTTTAAAGTAACATATACATACCCTAGACTTGGAAGAAAACATTGTAAAAATTTCTGGATGAAATCCATTATGGGATTGTGTCCTTTCATGTTTCTGAAATCCATATACATTAGAGGAAGCTAATTTAGTTGTTAACTCAAGAAATTGGTTGGATAACAAAAGGGCTCCAACTGATGTATCAAATCTGGAACATATTCAACAATTAAATTTGCAGAACTTATACAGGTAATAATGCAGAAAATATATATTAGTGTACCAATATCATTCATTCAATCAATTCAATACTTGTTCTTTATAAAATTAAAAATCTTAAATAATTTTCAAAATGATCTTGTTAAAACAATAATGAATTGTTATGATAAAATTACAAATTTATTTGAATACAGTTAAGCTCACATCCTTAGCGATGAAAATGTTTGTTCGAAATAAGTTGTCAAATGAGGCAACTCTTGCCTTTATGTTTCAGCATGATTGTCATATATGACAACCCATAACTTTTTATTTCTTTCAAGACTAGTTAAATGCTTGTCTTTGGTTTTAGAGTATTAGTACATGTTCAGATTTCATAAGGTTTTTTTTTCTTTTTCTTTTTTGCACTTGCATTAAGTCTGAAACTTTTATTGGTTAAGAAAATGAAGTGGGTTTCTTAATTCAATAAACCTTTTTTGTCTAATTTTTTAAAGTGTTTTCTCATATAAATGGTGTGGCTAGAAGAAAGGTAATCTTTAAGAAAGAGAGAGATTTGTTTCATGTGCTTGATAATAGCTAGAAACTAGAAGAACCTAGAGTATTTGTGGAAATAGATGCATCTAAGTTCATGAAAATGATAATGATTAAGTTCTTAAAACATTTCTCCAACATAATATGTAACTAAAACTTTTTTTGTGTGTGTGTGTGTGTATTCTTTCATTTAGCACTCTGCAGAATTCTAATAAACCATTTTTAAGCAAGTTATAATGTTTTATAACAAAAGTCAAGTACTTTTTGTTAAAGTTTCTTTTAATAAATTATAAACTATATGCAATTTTTACTCTGTTTATGCATTTCGCTAAATTTATTTTGAAAGGCTCTAGATGGAATTTTAAGAGATCCTATATAGACAGCATTACAATCAAAACATCAAGCTAGTGTAATTATTAAAATTCCTAATTCTAAAATCCTATCATTCTTTTCATTCTTGTAGAGGACTCAAGAACATTTTTACAACTCATTTTGATATGCTTTAATCAAGAGATGGATTAATTTTATGGGAATATGCAGTTGTAATACATGAATATAGTTTGTGGTTGCCAGAAAGAGACAAAAGCAATAAGTGTTCATCTCTTTTTACTACTTGTGGAAGTAAATGAACCTTAATTCGAAAAAAGGATGATTATGAAGTTTTTAAAACACTTATTGCATCTATAGACAAAATAGATTAGCAAAATTTCTTGTGCATTCTTCCATTTAGCACTCTCACATTTCAAAAATTGTGCCAAGGGTGCCAGCTAAACAGCATTTTCAACTGATAAATCAAGTGATACAATTTTTTTTCTTCATTTTTAAAATGCAAGTACACAATTCTAATTTATGCAAAATATCATGATAGAGAGGCAAAAATTTAATTTATATTTAGGTCTTGCAATATAAATTATCACTTTACATTTAAAGTTAAATCCATACATTAATATATGTTTCTTTGTAATGGCCAAAATAGAAGCAAAACTAATTACTATTTGATATAAAACATTTAGAAGAATATTTGTAGAAAATTAATAAAAGACAAATAGTAGAAAATATTTTGTTTTTAAACAATGTAGAAAATAATTCAACTATACACAGGCCTGAAAATATTCAATAGTCTACTTTCTACATAATTCACAAGAGAGAGAACTTTTCTCAATGAATAGAAAATTTGGTACTTTTCCATTTTGCTGGCGCAAATCTTGCCCACCAGACTTTATTGGCGACAACACATAATATACATATATTCCGTTTGTTGTCGGTTGCATCATTTTTGGCCTCTTTATTGCCTGCGCTGGTGAAATGGAAAAGTACTCAAAATTTTATTAACTACGTTTTAACAGTTTTGTATAATTTGAAGCAGAAATCTTGATTTAAATATTAAATTACAGTAACATAAAAGAGAGATTACTCATCACTAACATGACAGTATCTGTATCAGATCTTCGAACTTTAATTGTAGAGAGTTTATTGTGGACATCATAAGCAACAGAATATAAGTACACTTCTCTCCCATTTTGTCCATTTGCTTGCACGGAAGTATGAGTGTGAATATTAGGTGATGGAACTTCAAACCGATAATATCGAGGATCATATAACTAGAAAAAAAAAATACATTATGAAGTACAAGAACACATGAATGTATATCAAATTTAGTGAAGTATCAAATGCATATCAAATTTAGTAATTTTCAGGCTCAATACCAATTTCATTCTGGCGAACTTATTTTTGGATAATTCAGATAAATTTTCTTGAGGATTATTAATGCATAAGTCTCTTGCAATAATTCCCTGTATTTGATTGCTATTTATCAGTTTACAGCTGCAAGTGTTTTTGAAAAATAGATGGTTTTTTAAATACATTATTTTGTTATTTATAAGCTTTCATTATATATATATATATATATTTAAATTGTTTTATTTTCTATGATAGAATACTACCTTGATAAGTGTTCCTTCCTTTAATTATTCTGTCAAGAATGTCCAAAACATATGAATGGCATCTTTTTTTTTTTATGATTTAAAGTAAAATGCACTACATGGATAGAATTATCACAATACTATATGGAGAATTTATGAAAAAAGTAAAAAGTTCATTTTGTAAGAATGATATGCTTTTGATAAAAGAGAAAAAAAACCTAATATTGTTTTATTTGGCAAAATACTGCATGAGTGAGCATCAAATTAGAATATCTGTAAGAAAGAATAGCTGGTTTGAGGAGAGCATTGATAGCTGGTTTGAGGAGAGCATTGATAGCTGGTTTGAAATTGATGTCTCACTGATAAATGGCATAATTGGATGCGTTTCTGTAGAGAGGTGTGAATGGATATGTGTGTGTTTGAAAGCAGTTTAATAAGAGGATCTAGTGAATTAGAGTTAATGGAACCTAGATGTTCAGAAAAATTGAAAAGGGGTCTAAGAGATGGTTTTTCTTTTTTCATGTAGTAAATGACAGAATGAAGGATACACTCCCAAGATTCCAATAAATGTAAGTAAGGTTCTACTATCATTTTGGATTATTCGATGACATAAGACTCTGCCTGAAGGATTCCTACATCTTTCAGTCAATCACAGTGACTTCTTAAAAGATCTACAGGCTGATGCTCGCACATCTGTAACACTTGATGCATATTATTAACAATATTTACATCGGTAATATTTTGTTACTGGACAATAGGTAAGCTAGACTTACGAATTATTTTTATTATTGATTTAAGGTATCTGCTATGGTTTGATTATATATTGTACATGGCAAGTGCCACTCCTCTCCATTATGCTGCATGGCTTCCATGATTACAGTTAATGAAAGTAGGATTTACAATTCTGAAATATTTTACATTCTCTAGCACGCTGGTTTTTGTCAAATTCATGACTCTAAGAATGCATTTAGCAATTGATTCAGAAGTTATAGAATTATGGTTATTATATTCTATGCTCAGGCCATAATTTTTAAAAGATTCGATAATCACTCTCATTAATATCTGTTCATTTTATGGGTGTGCAAGATATTATTTTCTTTTCCAATTTCAATCATAAATAAAGAGAAAGAAAAGTTTTCTTTTTGCTTTATTAAAGCAATGTCTTTAATTCAATTTATTGAGACTTATGGTCCTCTTCTCTGTCATTTACCATGGTATTTGTATTGAACCTTATGTGGCCCAACAATGTTAAGTTGAATTACAAATAGTTCAAAATTCTTCAAATAATAAAATGAACAGCAATTTGCAAATGTTCATATTTGATTGTAAGTTGCATTCTAATATAATCACTTGCCAGTTAGAACTGGTGTGATGATAGTTATTATATATCTCTTATACTATTAAAATATTTATTATTGAATTTTCATGGATGGAAATTTTTTTTGGCCGTAATAAGGTCAACATGATTTAGACTGAGACGTTATTTTTAAATGAAAACTTAGTCAAAAGTTTATTCATTGGGGGATGTAAATCAATTATCACCAGGCTTATTACCAATGAGAGTGACAGTGTTTAATAACATATATATGGAATACTACTAAAACAAGCAAAAATTAAATGAATCCATGATATATATATATATATACAGTTGACCTAATATTAAGTTTCTGCTCGGGATTCACGATTACTTTTAGGGTTGTTAACACTTTGGTTTTACAGACCAGGAATAAGTAATTTAACCTGCCACAGCTTTTTTTTTTATTCTAAGGAAGAAAGTGTATTATACAGACTAAAATAGATTTTGTGCTACTGAAAATCAGGTTCCTATTTCTTAATACTAGTGAGATTTAAAAATATATGGTTCCATCCTCTACGCACTTTATTTGTTTATATAGTAACAGTATGTATTTGTTACTTTCTTCCAGAAGAAAATGAAGTTTTACGCCTCCTTCCATTCTTTGAGTAACCCGAGAAATTCTCGGCGAATTAACTAAAAAAGAAAGGGCTGCGAAGAAAATGATCCAGAATTGTTTCAAAATGGTTTATGACTGCGAAGTACCTAAGTGTTATTTCGGTGAATCTGTTTCGAAAATTAACGTTTTCTCCCGTGTTCAACACACCAGGCAAAATTTGAAAACAGAACAAAACCAGCGCGATGCACTTCACTTCTCTTTACATATGTTCCTCTAATGAATGATTGATTGGTTTTTAACGTCATACTAGAAACAACATGAGGGCTCTTAGCGACGGACCTTGTAATTTTGAACCTCGGTCAAGTAACAAGGACGACATCTGAGCTGGCTACTCTTCTCCTAACTTTCACACCTTGCTAGGACTTTGGGCCTCGAAGGATTCAATGTGCATCGGTCGCAACCACACGGTGGGTCATTAGTGGCATCAAGGCTCGAATCCTCAACAAACAAAAACCGCTGGCCGTGAGTCCACAACCATGATCACTAGGCTACAGCGGCCACGTTCCGCTAATGAAATAATCAGAGTTTAATTGTCTAAGTGGCTTTGTTTTACTGGCATGTGAGCAAGCGAGTTACTTGGTTTAATTTTGTCACCTAAGCAGCACACTAAAATCGGTTCAAACTGAGTGTTGTGATATAGATGCTATCATAATCTTTTAAAAGCAATTGAGTCGAAATTTCAAGTGAGATTTCAGACTGGATTCTATTATAATCCCCGGCTCATAAACAAACAAACAAAAAAAAAAATGCACCTAAAAGCGCGAATGAGTGAGTGAGAAAATGTAAAATTTATTGGCGCAAGAGCCATATATGGACCTAAAAGCGCGATAGATGCTCCAAATTGACAAATTACGTAACGTAAACCTATCGTACCCTTTTTTTTTTCACTGGAACCTTACTTTAGTACAAATTGGCGCAATTTTATTTTCCTCGCTAAGGTGTGAATTAAAATATGAGTTTACTGAGATTACTCATGAATATATAAACGCAAATTAGATTCAAACGTTGTCTCTTGTCTAATATGAAATACTGAATCCTTGGATCTCTTCTCACAGAGTAAAATCGACATTATAGCTCTTTAAAACTCTGCTAATTACATCGAAAAAGCATAATTAGTAGGGATAAAATTCAACGACAGAATAAACTGAAACGTTAAAAGACATAAGGGAATTTCTATTTCCATCTTTTGGAAATAGAAATTCAAAAAGGGTATAAAAAAGAGTCCTAAAATTTTATTTATCTAAGACCTTTCAAACACAATTAAAATAAATATACGCCTCGCCAAATATCTGTTACATCTTCCAAAAGAGCACGAAATTTGTAAAGAACTTTTTGCAATTGTTATAAACATCTTTGAAAAAAATAGTACAAGAAGAAAGCATGTTACCAATTCTTTTACGAATTTTTTGTTGCCTGTAACGTACTTTCGTCTGGCACTATGTGAAAAATAAAATGCTGTTTCGGGTCTCTTCATTGACGTTTTGACTTGCCTTTCTTTCTCATTTTTGAAACCGCGATTTCGGCAATCATAGAACTGCCGAACGAAGTTTTTACATATTGTTTCTAGCGTCCATGCTTGTTGCTTTCGTTTTAAAGTTGCAGGTCTAAAAGTATCGTAAAACGAAAGTCATTAAGAACGAGAGTAAACTTCAATTGAAACTGCCCTGAAAAGTAATCAAATTTCAATAACCGAGCTAATAATCATGGTCAAGAAATCGCGGTAGGAGTTGCTTCCGTCGAAACATGATGCCACTAAAGACCCATTATTTAGAGCGGCTGATGCAAGTTAAATTTTTCAAGGTTCCAAGTCCTCCCGTTGGCGTGATGTGGAACTTTGGAGAAAAAGGCGAAACTCATGTGTTGTTCTTTTCGATGATCGAGATTCATAATTACAAGGTCCATCGCCTTTTGCCCTCTTGTTACTCCTAAGCGCAACATTAATAAACAATAAATAGATTCATTAACGGAATTAAGTTTTTAGAATAGAATTCGAAACTCAGAATCTTTTGTAGATGAAATTTGAGGAAGATTGTTTCATCGAAAATTAAAATATTACAAACATAATTAACACCTTATACAAACAAAATGTATGAAGACAAAAAGTTATATTCGCCACTGCAGCACTATAGTAATTTTTCACGCTATCGTAACCAAATATAATACATAGAGTAAAAACAATTCGTGCACAGATTTAATTTTCACAGATGACCATGTTAATTCGATAATATAAGGAGTTTACACACATGGGGGCGCTTTCATCTACCATTAAAATTAGATTGTTGTCCGGAGAATTTACGCTTATGCTCATAAAGAAGATTGTAAGGGAAAAAAAACCCCTAATAACTGGTATAAAAAAAACAATAAATTTTTTTAAAAAAAGTACGAAAAATGTTGCTTAAGAATAGAAGGTCTAAGAACGCTAGTGTTGAAATGATCAACTGTATCCAATTAAGGATTAAAATTTTATTTTTTTTAGATTTAAATTAATTAAGAACGCCCTTCGTAATCGAACACATCGTATTATTATACTGATATTTCCGCACAACAACGTTGAGGCATCTGTGTGCCCTATTCACTTGAGGTAGGAGAGAATTAATGATTTATTTATATCTTTGAAATATACAGTTTAGAAAAAAGAGGCATAGACTTGTTACTTTTATTTCATATAGTTTTTATCTGTTCCATTTGGTTAAAAAAAAATTTTTTTTTTGTAGAAATTTGATGGCCAATAAATTATCAATGATAACTACAAGTAACTCGAGAGGCAAAATGCTTATAAAAACATCTTAAAGACAACTGATTCATATTTGTATTGAATCACAAATATTCCATTCCGATATTTAGAATGCCTACGACGAATATATTGCTTTATGAACATACATATAATTAAGATACGATTAAGATTTTCAAATAAAACACGAAGAACATAAGAATTACGTGCTCGCACACACTAATGTATATTAAATAAATTTAGTTTGAATGTTCCTCCCCCCCATGTCACAAGGAGGGGGAAAGGCAACGAGTATTTTATACACAAAAGACTAGCAAATAATAATAATAAAAAAAAAACCAAAAATTTTCATATTTCGCACAGAACGCAAATAATTTTTAGAACGATAATTTACTTCTAAAAATATAATTTCTTTATTATTATTATTATTATTATTATTATCAACTAACAATTTAGAGAAAAATCAGGAACAGTAATCTATTGAGTGAAACTAATTATTCTTTTGTTGATGACAATACACACGATTACTATAGCTCAACTCTGATTTTAATTTCACAAACATTTAGGAAATCCATTTTAGAAACAATAATTCGATTATTTCCGCCGTTAAATTAGCATTGGAGAGGGAAAAACACATTTATTTCTAAATATTCTTTTTTTAACAAGGTACCATGAAATTATCATAACCCAATTTCATATGAATTCTTAGAAAATTTGTTTACATTGAATGGTTTCTATAAAATTGACAAATTAAATATCAATTGGAAAAATAAACGGCCAGAAACATTTAATTCACTCTAAGTCTGACTTTATTCGTGGACCTTTTTCTTGGTTAAAACTTATAAACACATTATATTATAAAAATAATCGCTTATAATAATAATTTTTTGAAAATTAAAGATATCATTAAATTTCAAATAGAAACATACATTACATACGTTTCAGTAAACAAATCCTAATATCTGTTTTTTTTTAAAAAAAATTTCTTTTAACAATACCAGTTTTAATTCAAGGATGAGTGTTTTATTAACTTAAATTACTGATTTAGATTTTCAAATATCATACTATACATTTTAAATTTTTTATTATCGGTAACATATAGCGTTTCTCTCTCTCTCTCTCATTGTTTAACAAATATAATACAAAATATTTCTTTACTAAATCTTAATTTTGATTTTGAAAACCGAAAAACAGATATCGATTTTCTGTATCGTAGTATATAAATCATTATTTTAAGAGAAGTTTTGAAATTATGATGGACTGCACTCGGTTTTTGTATTTGATACGTTAATGGATCATTGAAAAGGGGAAAAAATTATAAAATTTGAAAAGCCTTCACTTTAGACATGTACACAATTTCCTCACCTATTTTCAATAGAATGTTCAAAATAAAATAAAAATAACAGGGAAAAAATGAAATTGGCTTTGCTAATTTCATTTTGAACGAGTGAAGTTCTCGAAAAAGTAGAGTTATTCAAAATGAACATAGCGTATTCCTGAGCCCCAGGCTGCACAGACTCAATCACTATCAATAAAATAAAATATCTTCTTCAAATACCTAATACTTTTTATTTTCACAAGCAAAATATTCCAATGAAACAAAGTAAACGTCATCAATGTTAACAACAGATAAAAACAGATGTTCTGCTATAAAAATTCAACTATTAAATTAAATATTCTTAATGAGAGGAATTTTCGGAGTTCCTAGCTCGCCTGGGCTTTAAACTCCAATCAGAGCAGGTAATTTGAAGGCAATTATAGTAGGTCGGCAATAATATTCTGTGTTAGGATATTAAAATGCGAGTATAAGCGGGCGTAATGTATTATAATGTCAATCGTTAGAGCCTAGTACCAAGTATCCTTTATTTTATATCCCTGTATTTCTGTTGACGCCATTTTCTCAAAACAATGTTATATATATATATATATATATATATATATATATATAATATATATATATATATATATATATATATAACACATCGATCAATAACTCCCGATCAACATTGAAAACAACATTTTTGCAAATTTCTTTATTCATCAACATAACACCTTTTGTTAATCACCTTTTAGGGTGATACAATCGTTCCAACTGCATTTTTTCGCAAAAGAAATCTTTTTGTTGCGAGTAAATAGCGATAAACAGCTTTCTGAATCATCGACTCGTTGCTGTTTTTGTTCCATCGAAAGCAATCGCGGCACCCACTTGGAAAAAACCTTTTTCAGTAAATACACTTCCATATGATATCTGTGTCATCTCAGCAATCTCACGGAGCTTCACTTTACGATCTTTCATTATAATTTTTGTCACTTCACTTACATTTTCCGGTGTAACGGCTTCCACCGGTCTATCAGAGCGTTCCGCGTCATTTGTGTCGGTACGACCACGTTTAAACTCGGCAAACCACCGACAAATCGTTGCTTTTGATGGACAAGAGTCCGGGTAACATTTTTCAATCCATTGTTTCGCTTGCACGGTGTTTTTACCCATTAAAAAACAATGTTTTATCAGAACACGAAACTCGGTTTTTTGCACTTTTTAAACAAACTACAAAACGACTTTACTCTAACCTCGATAACTCAGCTGTTTCTGGTCCGATCGACTTAAAATTTTGACACGTTTCAAGCAAAGGTTAGTACTCTAGAAAGACCTGGTTACTGGTTTACTACGAGCGCCATCTCTGGGTTAGTCTCGGGAGTTATTGATTGATGTGTTATATATATATATACACTAGCTCATACCCGCCCGCTTCGCTGGACAGACGATAATTTAATATTTTGGAACCTATACCGTAAAATATCAAGAAAAATTCAATTTTTAAAACGTTAATGAAAATCTAAGTTTAAAATTTTAAGAAATTGACTGTCTGTAATAATGGTTATCAACAACTTTTAAATATGTGAGAAAAATAAAAAAATTTAGTAAAAATTCACCCCATTGTTATGTATAATATGGATAAAATTCATTCCACCGTATACATGTTACGTTACACCTAGTATTGGCAAAGCTGCAACCTTTTGTCAGAAGATTCATCATGTGCTTAGCTTTCAAATGTAATACCCTCGCAATGGCATCTTGTCTATCATAAGATTTTTGTCCTTGCCTCAAGACATCTTTGATTTCTCAACATTTAGGATTGCAAGTGACTGTAATCCTTAAAAAAAATCGTGCAAGTCGGGACGTCCAAAATGTCTTACGAATATCATAGCCTCCTGAGTTCGTTCATGCATGTAGCGAGGTCCTCCAGTAAACAAAGATTGACTTGAGTGTGCGCTACTCCGTAAGAAGTCACCATTTTAATATTTTTCAAACTCCCGCTAAGTTTTGGAGCTTTCTATTGCTAAATATATACGTTTCCTATTTTCGACATGCACAAAATTTCGCATGAAGAGCCTCTTCGCCAAAATCTTGCCAATCCTCCATCAGCGCTTCAATATAAAATTATTTGGTATTTTTCCATTTCGCACGCACAAATCTCACCAAGTAAACTTAATTGGTGACAATACACAGTATACATATAAAAAAATAAATTCCGTTTGGCGTCGGTCATATCATTTTTGGCGATAAAGTCGCCAAAATTACATAACCGACGGATAAGAGTAGATTAACGGATGAAAATTACATTTTGGATAAAACTTCCGTAAAATCCATTCCTAGTGAGCGTCTACATCACAAAATGAGTAACTATGCTAAATTTCAAGTCAATCGGTTGCATAAGTCTTAGAGATCTCGTGATGAATCAGTCAGTGGTATTTCCCTTTTATATATATAAATATACATAAAAAATTTCAAAAATAAACATCTTACATAGGAAAAAAATTTAATAATTTAACGAATTCATAATGCATATATATATATATATATAGAGAGAGAGAGAGAGAGAGACAATCTTTTACAAATCTGATATTTTATCCACGTCTCAAGAATTTAAATAAACTATCATAATTACAACATGCTAATTAGGAAAAATGACGTAATGGACATAATGGAAAAATGACATAATAAATCAAAACATTATTTCAGTATCCAGGGGTAAAAAAGTAGTCGAAATTATCACCATTTATATCTTGGCTATGAAAGATATTCCTGTTTCTGTCTGACATTTTTTTTAAAACCTGATTCATACGAAAATAAAAATTTTATTAAAAAAAAAAAAAAAAAAGAGGAAGAAATGCTTTTGCTAAACCTTACAATAAGTTTATTCCTTAAAGACAAGTAATCAAAGAATAAGAAATGAAAACATTCTTTTGGAACGTTTACGAGGAAGTCCTCAACTTCGAACATTCACAAAAGAAAAATATATTTAAGAGATCTTTTTCAATATATTCATGCAATCCATCATGAGATTTTTTTCAGGCTAATGACAGAAAGAACCAAGGAGAAAGAAGTGTGTACAGTTAAATCCATAGCAGGTTCGAAAAAATAACGAAAAAAGGAGTTCTTCGCTAAAGATTTAATCAGTTTGAACGCGAGTTTTCTTTTTCTTTACCCATAAGAATTTAATTTCGAAAATATCATAGTTAATATTTGTAAGTCATTGAAAAAAATTATATGTTTTTTTTTTTTCATTTACGTCATAATAAATTTTTTATCGGAAGAAATAACATTTTCTAACAAGAATAACAAAATAATATCATCAAAGAGCGCTTTATTACGGATCTAGAAACAATTTAAACATCAGTTTTTCAATCGAGGAATGCGCCGAAATGCTTTTCAAACAGCCTAAACTGTGGGTGCGGCAAGACGAATTATGGCTAGATATAAAAAAAGGTCAATATGTTACTTCTGAAAGTGGAAATTGAGGACCAAAAGGAAATTTTCAGTTAAGGAATCAGCGAGCAATGGCACGAATGTTTCATCAAAAACATGTTGTGATGGCTTTTTCTAGCTACCTAGACATTATTAATAATAAAAGTATATACTTTATTGGCTAAAATTTCGGAATTCATTCAGAGAGGGCCACCTCTAGTTTCTCACGTCAGCAAGTGGCATATATATCAACCCAGGTATCAACCAAGATTTCACTAAATTTGCTGATGTTGTTGTAACTGTTTCACTTCATTCTCAAGTTCATTAAACTAACTTGTAATGTGTTTTGCTGTACGGAATGGAGAGCTATCCTCCTGAAACAAGGGATGGACATCAGGGAAAATTTTCTGCATCATTAGATGTACGTGATTCTAGGATCCTTTCAAAAAGATTTGGATTGTTACCTAAAGCTTCAGAATTATTTTTGGTCCAGTAGAATGCCAAGAAATAACTCTCCACACCATTGAAAATTCGAAATTATTCTTTACAGTTGGAATCAAGCAATCAAGATGGAGTATTTCTGGCAACGATACAGAGCATAAACTCCTCTTGTGTTGATAAACAAAGTGAACAATGTTTCTTTCTTCCAATCAATGGAATTTCCATATTGGTTTATAACCTTATTATGTTGTGATTTTTCGATCTTTAAAGCATATTTAACCATCTAATCGGTCAAAAGGCATATTTCAGAATTTATAAGTGTTATATTTTGTTTCCCTTATGATTTTTCTTTCCTTTGTTTTCGCGCCTTGGTTTATACTTATTCATGATTTAAATTTTAATTTCTTGCTGTTTTTATTTCTTTAATATTCTTTAAGATATTTGATCTCTTCCTTAATTACTTTGTTGCATAATTTTTCTTCTTCGTTTGTTCTAAGTTTTTAAAATTAAAAAGATTTCATTTTTCTTAAACTTTTTTTATAAGCTAAAAAAATTATTCCTAAGTTTCTTAGTAATTTAATACATACATACATGTATGTATGTATTCATCCTCAAATATATATAATTGTAAGTTTTTTTTTAAGAATGTTTAAAAGCATTCTTCTGCTCTGAGACGAAGAGCAACTCTTATCCACATTTATCTTCTTTTCTGAACTTCTTGTTTTAGCAGCAGTTAGGCATTCATTGGTGCCCAGGGTCAATTTTATCTAATTGGCTATTTTCTCCGTTGGCTTTCATTTTTTATCTTGTTCGTAGTAAACAAAGTTAATTTGATTCACTATCTTTTTTTAAACGTCCATTTAAAAAAAAAAAAAAAAAAAACGGAGAGAAAAAATAACATCGATACCCACACAATCTAGCAAAATAACGCTGAATAAATATGGTAAAAAAGAATAGGCTTAGGCGACCATATTTTACCAACTGACAGAACGATATTCTTTTGTCATCTTTTGTTCCACTATGTGAGAAATTTGAAGTATAAAAAATAATGTTTGTATGTCAGTAGATGGAATGGTAAGTTTAAAAGAAAAATCCCGAATGTCTTCGGGGTAAAATTTTTTATTTTTCATAAATCATCTTGCATTA
Organism: Nephila pilipes; assembly: GCA_019974015.1. Lineage (NCBI taxonomy): Eukaryota > Metazoa > Arthropoda > Arachnida > Araneae > Nephilidae > Nephila > Nephila pilipes. The sequence continues at coordinate 29,842 of BMAW01025580.1, forward strand.
AAATATATCTGTTGTAGTTGAGGAGCTCTGTCAGTGAAAAATTTAAAGAAATCTATTTTCCTCCTTGTCTTTACTGATATCGGTCACTCGTTTTTTTTCTTCCTTTCTCTTGAAGATTTCGATCTGTTTATTGAATTGTATATGGGAGAGTAGAATCTAGAGTATAGTTATATGGTCGCTATAAGGTGTTGTGTAATGCTATTTTGTTATAAACAATGAATGTATCTTATTAACAACAGTAATCGCTAAGAAAAAAAAGTTCTTTACGTTGACCAAATTTTATTGCTAACATAACTGTTAATTTACTTTAATCGTAACACACTCAAATATGTATACAATAACTTCCAAAAATTAAGATAAACCAGTCTTTTTTGTGCCTAATTTGAAAACAAATGAACTTAACAAAAAGAAATGTGGTAGAACAACGCTTTAAACAGTTATTTATTGGATGTTAAATTAAATCTAATTTGTTACTTAATCTTCCTGATCTTAGGAGAAAAATTATTGAAAAAATACCATTTAAAAGAAAAGAGTACTTTATTCATATTCAAAAATTACATTTTAAAGAGTGAACATAGATCTTTATAAAATCAGTTTTTGGTGAAAAATGGTATTAATTTAATTTTGATTACGTTTCTAATTAAAAGAAATCTTGCAAAGCTTTTAGAATATATTCTTTTTTATTTTATTTATGGTGCATATACCCAACTTTTTCTTTACACGGTAGATACGTTCCTTGGAAAAACGCGGAAAAAATTGTGTAAAAAAATACATTAAAAAATCACGTTTGATGAAAAACCTCCAAATATTTTCCCGAAAAACCGTGCAAAAAAAAGAAATAATGAAATCCATATTACATATTTATAAAGCAAAACAATTCATTTTTATTAAAAAAAATAATAAAAAAATAGTGTGTAGAGTGAAAATTCAGTGAAAAGATACATACAACATAAAAATTCAAATTGAAATTAGGAATAAATTACTAACTATTCATCGCAACTTGATAACAAGCGTGCATCTTTATAACGACTTGGATAAAAATTGCTATCATCAGAAGATATGTCAGATATGTCTAGCACAACTGTCGACTTTGATTCAAATGAAGAATTTCGTTCATTATTGAAGGTTCTGTTTTTTATTTTTTTTATTTTTTACAAAGTCTGTTATTAGTGGCAGTTTGGTTTCTCATGTTGCTTATATAATTCTTGATATCCTGCTACACAAAACTTAAGATTACGTTGAAACTTTAATGCACGCATAATATCAGAATCATGAGTAAGAAAATGTTGTCAAAAATTTGTAGCAAATTTCAAGCCTTCAAGAAATTGTGATTTTAATTATATAATTTCAAGTTAATAACATGTAAAACAATTAATTTTTTTTAATTAAGCGAATGAATATAGTCGAAACAGTGACATGATGGATTTCCAGTTTGGCTGGAAACCAAAATGCTGTATTCAAGTTGAAGTACAATGAAACAAAGAAAATGATAATAAAATTCGGGAATTACCCGTAACTCTAGAATACTAAGTAAACAAAACATGAAGTAGACCAAGTCACTCACTCATGTGTGGTCATAAACCGACCATCTTTTGATTACATTGTCAAAATTAGAATTAAAAAATAATTTTTGGGGGATTCGTGCTAGATCGAAAAATTCGTGTAAAATAGTATATTGATGTACCGTGTTATTTCAAAATCGTGTAAAAGAAGAGTTGAGTGTATATATACGCTCCAAAATTGAAAATTATGGCTAGAGCTAAACAGAGAGGAAATGAGATTAATGTTATTTTATGTTTAAAATATACTTAATATTTAATACATTTCAATAATATATTAAGTATTGTTCTCCTTTTCTTCCTAGCGTTGTTATTAACGGAACCTTTCTCTTAATGGATTTATCCATTTACTCCAGGCGGCCCCCCGCGCGCGCCCAACACAAAAAAAAAAGGAAAGAAAAACAGTTTCCAAGGAAACAGCTTCTCTCTTTTCATAAAAACCAATGACCATTGTTTCTGTAATCCAACTTCCACTTTAAAATAAAAACAAATTAGAGGCATCCGTTCATATTCTTTTTTTTTTCTTTTCTTTTTCTTCGTCGTTTTCCAGCGATGTATATTTAATCCCTAAATTGGTGCTTTTGTAACGGCAACAGTTGACTTCTTTCTGTTGACCTCACTTAGGCGCAGATGTTCCTCGCTATTTGGACTAGGATTAAGTGGCATGTGTTGCTTAAATGATACGAAGAGGGAAAAGGAATGCAGCGGTTTCATAAGCATTGTTGTATTTGGTCTTTATTGTTTATCAAGGGATATTCCTATGCTTCTGATTAAACTCAGTTTTATCCAACCTTACAAGTTTCTTTAAAGCCATTATTTTGCTTCATTCAGGTTTGCGCTTTAATTTCGAATAAAGTATAAACAAATCATTTGTACCAAAAAAATGGCAATGGTAAACAGTACCTTTAAGGAATTCTCGAAAACTCTATCTTTGAAAACATTATTTTATACTGTTTTCTGTCTTGATTCCACACATTTGTAGTTGCCTTGGGGATTTTTAAAAATATTTAACACACATACACATATATTTGTGTGTCTCATGAAATTTTTTAACAACATAGAACTTTATTCAGTTTTAAGAATTATTAAAATTATTTAATATCGTTAAGATGTTAAATAATTTTAATAATTCTTAAGATAATTCGCAAATTTATTTAATATCGTTAAGATATTAAATAAATATGCGCATGGTGAAGTTAAACTCGCCTTGTAATAATAGTTACAATCCAAATGATTGAATATTGCAAGAGAGAAATTTCATTCACATTAAAATTTTAAACAGGTCTTAGAAATTTGATGCATTGTTATTCTCATTTTAAACAGCGTCTATGTGGAAGTCTTCAACGATGTTACAAAAAATGAGCTGTAATATATATTTTAAATAAATGTATATTGATCTCAATTTATTTCTCATTTTAAAACAAGTAATGTCCAATTTTACACATTTCTTAATCTTAAAGTTATTCAGATTTTAATGAATTTATGTTACATTTTGTGTTTTTATAGTTTTCCATGAGAGTTATATCTTTATCTCTAATTCAATCAATTCAATAAATCAAAGCAATGAAATTTCATTTTTTATTAATAAATTTTCTTCAAATTTAGTTAAATACCAATACCATATAATAAATATCTTAAGAATTTTATGCGCAATAAATATTACATATTTTAAGGGAAAAGATAAACTTATCGTTTATTTTATCTAATAAAATGAAGAATATTTATGTAAATCAAGAAATATATTCCCAACTTCTGCGAAATTGCGGCATTTACTTCTTAACATTAATGTTATAATGATGCATTATAATGTTTATTTCTTAACGAACAGTCCGAAAATTTTTCGCAATAAATTCTAATGAAACAATTTATTTCTTTATTACTTCATATACTAAGCTTAATCTGAATAAATTTAATACAATTAGGAACAAAATTATTCAGACAAGGAATTTTCGAACGCAACATTTTGAAAATAAATTATAACCGAATTATTTTATGCTCTTGATATAAAAACTAAATAAAAAAATCAGAAACAAGCATACATTTTTGCTATATCTTAAAAGGTACTGTTTAAAACCTTTGGCCTATTCGAGTGTAATTTTTTTTAAAAAAACATTTTCTGTTTCACTTAGTAAGTGGCCGCGGTAGCCTAGAGATCATGGCCGCTGACTCGCAGTTGGCGGGTTTTGTCGAGTCGCGGGTTCGAGCCATGATGCCACGAAAGTGTAGCCGTGGCTGATAAGCATTAAATCTTTACGGACCTAAAATCCTCCCGTTGGTGTGGTGTGGAAGTTAGGAAGAGGGTGCCAGCTCAGGTATCGTCCTCGTTACTTGACTAAGGTTCAAAATTATGAGGTTCGTAGTCAATAGCCCTCGTGTTGCTTCTAGGGAGGTATTAATAAAACCAAACCAAATTCACCCAGCAAATTATTTTTATTGGTTATTTCTTCGTTTAGCACAAATTCATAAGATGCCCACACTAAGAAGACAGATCATCATATCCCCCCTCCTTTCTTTGTTATTTTAGTTTATCAGCAACGAAAAATTTGACTAATTCTCATTGAAGATTGCAATTCATGAAAGATTCAAGACAACAGTGTATTTGAGTTATCCATATAAATATTTACTTTTTAAATTTTAAGAAAACTTTTTTTGAAGAAACGGACCCTGATCTCCTTAAAATGTTTCTTTGTGTACACTGAACATTAATGTAACATTTTAATCGAAAATTGTTGAAGCTACAATTGTTAAAAGTTGTGTTTGATCAAAATTATTTTGCAAGATATTTCTATTTTTCTTCTTTCTTTTTAATGGTTTTTCACAATGTAACTTTGCCTGGGTCAAAACCTGAAAAGCTTTTTTCTCATATTTTAAAGAACTCAATTGAGCCGAAATTTCACGATTGTTTTGGATGACAATACGATAATTTGAATATAATTAATAAAAATTAATTGATCAAAACTAATTATTTAAATAATTAAATATTACGCCAAGTTTCTCACCAAGTCGCCAAATAGTCGCCAAACCCGTCGTGTAATAATTTATTGTTTGCTTTAATTTTAATTACATTTAGTTTAAATATTTTCAATTTAATAACATAATTTATCGTTTGCTTTAATTTTAATTACGTGTAATTTAATTGATTAACATACTGTTTAATTGAGCTAACAATTTTTACATGCATTTATTTCTTTCAGATGGTAAATTTAATAAGCATCAAATAATAAAATAAATTATTAAAACTTATTTTTCAATAAATTCAATTTGACTCAACGGTTTCTTTTGCTCTTAAAATTAAAGGTATAAAAAATTATATTGCGCAAAGTGTGAAGTTTGAAAGAAAAATTCATGTTCAAAAAGATCGTTTTGAGCCGGTGTTATTTTAACGTTGCTTACGCCATATTCTATTCATAAACTCTACATGAAAAGTATTGAGAGAATTGTTATCTAAACTTGCTAGAATGTTTTCAAGATCAGGCATAGCTTTGCCAAAGAACTATCCTTACACCATAAAACGAGACTGTAAATATCATAAATAAGCGATTTTTATCATAAGTTCCAGGAAATCTTCAAGTAAATAAATTTGTCAAATTTATTTGTGACCTGAAAGATGCAGTCATTTATCCAGTCGAGTTTTCAAATTCTTTGCGATATTGTCTGTAGCATACTTTCACATATTATTTACCTCAATATTTGAGATCCAATTAAACTTTTCATAAATTTAAATCCTCCTTTACTATGTAATAGAACCAGATTATTTATTAAGAAGCTTATGTTCAATATCATTGGAGCTATTAAAAAACTACTACCGCAAGAAAATCTAGTATTACCATGAGAAAAGTTTTTCATTCCATGAGATGTTCCACTCCTGATAAAACGACTTCAATTTCCGATTAGTTTCAGCTTGTCTATGGACATAACAAATCCCAAGGACAATCTCTTCAAATTTTTGGACTCTTGATCCCAGAAAAGCATATTTTTCCCAAGGACTACTTTATGTTACTTGTTCGATGTCGGTAGTAATAATTTATAGTGCAATTTATGTTTCAAAATGAGAGCCATTTTCATCGTTTGTCGAGGAACTTTTAATATTTCTCCGCAAGTTATTAATATGATTGTTCATTACTTGCGAAGCTGTATAGTTTATATTATTAATCAGTATTTTGCATCGTCTAATTATCATTTTTAAGGCAATTTATTTTAATAATCCTTTTTAATAATCCAATTTAAAGGAATAATCCTTTCAAGTTACACTGTTATTGATTCTATTCTATTCGTGTTATTAGTATTTTCTGTAATAATTTATTAACATGCTCTGACATGTTGTTGATTTGAGGATATGGAGTCAAGAAAAATATGTGACCAGAAAAAAAAGAATACGTGGTGTTAGGTTCAAAAGATTTATATTGTAATATGTTACTATTGTCATAATTAAATTTAGATTGCTTTTGGGATATTTATATTATTAAGATATATTTGATTAAATATTTTATCGTCTGCTTTTATTTTAATAACTGAACAGAATATTATTGTCCAATTTAATAATTTATCGTTTGCTCTTATTTCAATATTTAATTTAATAATTGATTTTTTTTTTTGGAAAATTATCTGCTTTTATTCTTTTTGCTTATAACGTCGGCAACGTTTTCGTAGTTTAGAATGTTTTGCTAATAAAAATAAAAATGCACAATGAATTTGAAGAAGTTGTTTTCTTTTCTTGATAGTAATTGCTTCTGTAGAGCGTGGGGCTCGGAAGTATTCTAACTTTACACTAATTAATATCTATTTTGAATAATTCTACTTTCTCGAAAACTTTTAAAAAGGAATTAGCAAAGCCAAATTAAGTTTCTTTTTCATGTTATTTTAATTCATTTCGATTTATTTGATATCGTATTCATTTCCTTTCTGATATATTTCTTGTGTTTATGTACCTTCCAGCTTCTGCCTTTATTAAGAATTTTTATGGATCATTTCCAAGACTCGTTCTCTTGTTCCGATCTGGAGGAAACGTGATAAACGGTCTTAATTTTAATGCAAGGCTCAAAATTAACCGTTGACTGATGGAACTTCATGCACACTTATTTCTTACAAGCGCTGATGTTCTCCATCTCTGCGTAGAACTGCAGGCTCCAGGGTCTAAATTTATATTTTGGCTTTGTTATGTTATCAGCTATATCTTCCTTAAATTGGAGGTTAGTTTGCAGTTCGCTGACAGTTATTTCAAAGATCAATAAAAGGTGGGCCCGCATTTAGAAAAATATTTTACATTTTTGAATATGTTGTACTGCACAAGGTTGGACGGGGGAATTGTTAAAAATTTGTTATATTTGCTGGCAGCTTTGTTGAATTTTGTTATAAAAGTCCATCCGTACGAAGAACGGGTGCACCTCTAAATAGTATAATAGTGAAAAGCCAATTGAAATGTTAACCTTGTAAATAATATAAAATGTAAAATTATCGATAGATTAAAATGTCAGAAATATTGGCTATACTTACAACTAGTCTTAGTTTGAAATAAATTAAACAGCCAAACTTCACTATACACACAATTCCACATTCACGTCAAATGTCATTATTCTCATCTGTTTTCGTTCACGTTCAGAAACTCTTGCGTAATAATTTGCGTTTTCTCTATCACTTAATTACAATGATTTTTGTATTTCATTTAAATGAATTGTTACATGTTGATATTTCTTTGAAGATGTTACCTTACTAAAAGAAAATATTGAAAAACTTTTCTCCATTTCTTAATTTAAAATATACTCTTTTTTTATTGCAAATCATTGCTGTAGAGCAGCCTCACATCGGCGTTATCAGGACTCAGATTACCAGCTCATGTCACGGCCATGAGGCGTGACTATCACCACTCAGTTACAGCGACACGCTTTCAAAAACAGATACTCAACAGTTTAAGATAATATTGTTTTTAAACTATATGACAGTTTTCGATGACTATTTTATCATGTTATTATTTTACTCGTACTGCACAAATTAGTTCTTTTGATGAAAAGGTTAAAAATGTCCTGAAAATATTTAAAATTAATTTTATTTCCTAAATATACAGTTACTAAAAAAACATCCCCCACCCACCACCTTCTTCCAAAAACAAATTCCTTGGGATACACACGCTAAATACCTAGGCTTAACTTTGATAAGCATCTGACCTGGAAAAAACATATTCTAAATACTGAGAGATAAATTCATAAATTTCTTTAAAGTATATCCATAATAAATAGAAGATCCCAAAATGAACGCCTGTAAACTCCTTATATTCGGCAATCATGAGACCTTTAATCAGTTACGCTAGCCCAATTTGGGCCTACTGTACCAAAACAAATTTAAACATATTAGAAAGTTCTCAGAGTTCTACTATTAGGATGATCTGAAGAGGGGCTTCCATATTCATGAAAAATAGAGACATCTATAATGCACTTAAAATTACCACATTTAAACAAACACGTTCAAAAGCATCAAACTTCTTCAAATCCTTGTAATGTGATAATCCTAACATCAAAATCCTAGAGACTATCGATAAATCCTAAACTAAAAGACCAGGAAAATACTCTTGGGTACCACAACCCACACCATAAAAAATATGTTTCACATACAAACATTCACCAAGCTCCTTATAAACTTATGCCAACTTACACACAATCTTTGGCAGCCAATCGCAACATCGCATCTACTCTACACCAATCGACCAATCCCAGATCAGATCTCCCTTCATCTCCCAAACCTTTGTTTTTTTAGCATTTCTCGGTTCTTCACTCCTGGAAGTACCTTTCTCAACCAACAGATGGCGCCAAATTCATTTCAGCAAACTCTTATATCTCTGCAAATTACCATCCAGTCATCTGAACTTTTCATCTGTAACCCATGATCCCGCAGTTTTAGAATATGAAAACCAACTCTCCAAAGTGACTTTTAAGCACAAGAATTGGGCTTGTGGGTGACGCTCCGCTCAGGCATGATGAATGTCAACGGCGTTAATACTTACAGGGTTCATTTAAATGTCTCAGTAAATGAAACACTAAAGAGATGAATTGCTATTTATAATTTTAATACGATACATAAACAAAATTAAATCAATCTGCTACATTTTTCAGACCTTTCTCTTTCACACAAATAAACGAATAACATAAATAACCTTGACGACTTGGAAAAAAGGTTTGGAAAAGTATTTCATTTTAAGCATTTATCTGTATTAAATATAATAACATTAATATAGACTTTTTATTAATATATAAAATAATAACTGAGATACATTATTACCTAAAGAAATTGAATTGTGATTGAAAAATGAATAAATAAATAAAATCTTAAAATGTTTTAGAACAAAATGAAAACGTATTCGTATCTTTAAATCTAACTAGAATGGCCCCAATAACAAATACTAAAAAAAAATTAATGCAACTTTATTTTCCTTGCTTTAATTTCAGAAAACTTATATATTATTTCGTGTATGCATTTAAGTCTTGGTATAATTTATTTTCCACAAAAAGCAACGTTAGGTTCAGTTTTCAGCACCATTTCGGATCTTAAAATGATTGAATAAATACATTATATACCACACACACACACACACACACACACACACACACACACCGCACACACACACGCACACACACACACACGCACACACACACACACACGCACACACACACACACACGCACACACGCACACACACACACACACGCCTATGGTTTTAAAACTACGCACACACACACACACACACACACCTATATGAGTTTCAAAAACTACAATCAAGCTTAGCAGTTGTTATCGCTGTAGATATGTTTACGGGATTTTGAGTTTCTCAATCTTATAAAAATAGCTCTTTTTTGTTGCAGATGTGAAAAGCAGTTTTTTTTTAATAAATATTGAGTTAAATAAAATTCTAACTTCACAACTTGATTCGACAAGAGGTGCTTTCACTATGTTGAAATAACAATTCAAAAATAAAGTAAAAACTTTTTTAATCAATCTTTTATTTGAAGATGGACTAGAAGGTGTAAAAATTTTTTTCAAATACAAAATAATATATAATTTATAAAAGTTTGAGGCTTAAGTAAGATAGCTAGGTAATTACCGATAAATTGCTAAAAGTACTTATATATGAGATCAAAATAAGTATTAAAGCCTCAAGCTATTATAAATTATTTTGCCTTTAAAAATCTTTTTTATACCTTTTAGTTAGATCTTTAAATAACAGCTTGATTTTTTTAAAAAAATTACTTATATTTATTTGATTCTTTTTAGCTTGGAAATTTAAAACTAAAAAACAATAATGTGAGCTATATGGGAGAGCAAAATTTCAAGTGAATGGGATGTTGTTAATTGCAAAGCCTACCCCCCTCCATCTGCCCCATCCCCTCCAAATCCGTCACTGCTTCAGCATAGCATAGTTTTGCATTTCATCAGTTGCAGGTGTATGCAAAATTTCAACCCGATCGAATGATATTAAGAGCGTTAAAATTCGAGCACAAATTTTTAATTATAATAGCACACATATATACATAGCAAATTAAATAAAAGCTACTAAAAAAACTGAGTTTGCTACCAATATTAAATGAATTAAAATTCAAGACTTGATTTGGCCTATGCTGCTTTCACATTGCTGAAATGACAATTTGGAAAAAAAAAAAAAAAAAAAAAAAAAAAAAAAAAAGCTATCCCTAATGTGTGTATGAAGAAGAAAAGAATACAATATTTTACACTCACACACGCATACTTGGCTGGATTTCTTAGTGTATCCATGCAAGTTCAGTAATCAACTCTTTTTCTTACATAAATTAGATTTAATGAGCTTCAGAACAACGAGAAAAAATAAATAGGTATTACATAAATTACAGAAAATTTTCAAAAAAAAATTATAAGCAGCTATAAGCAGAAAATATTTTAATTCAGTTCAAGCATACGTGCTACTATGATGTAACGATAAATGCAAATACTTTTTCTTTCCAACTCGAAATTCTCAGCTTAAGAAATCAAATACTCTTGAGAATATTCTTGATCTTAAAAGTAATTGTTATTAAAGTACTGTATACCAAACGCTATACCCTTCATATTTTACTTTAATAGCAATGATTTATTTTTGAGTAGAATAATAAATATGAAGCCCTGATTTAAGACAGAAAGCCTTCAAAATCAAAGTATGGAAATAATAGGGTTAAAAATAACTATGGATTTGCGAGTAATTCAATATATCTAAGCCCAGATTTACAAAAATAATCCTAACCACTTTGTCTTTTACAGATTTCATTAATATTTCAGAATTCTTACGAATCATATTCTTATGTATATTAACTGTGTACGAGCAAAACTTTCTGTGGATTTTTGTGTGTGTGTCTTTGATAATGTGTTAATAATGAGTTATACGTCAGAATAATGGTCCATTATTATCTAAATGTTAATAATAGATATGAACTAAGAATATGATTTAAAGAGCAATGAAAAGGAGCTGCAATACAATCAAGAGGTGCTATTTTTAAACTGCTTCGGTTCCATCTCAGACGAATAGTTTCTTTGCCTTACTTTTTAAACAAAAATTGTTCTATTTTGACGTCAATTGAATAGCTTTTTCTTTAAAGATTTTTTATTTTCTTATCTTAGAGTAATATTATGTCAAGAACTCGGTAAATTTTAAAACTCGGTGTGTTTCAGTTATTTATCCACAATATATAAATTCAATATTGATCTATTCTATGATGAAATACTTACAATTTTGAAACACAGTTACATTTGCTTAGCAAATATATCTACTCAACTCGGGAAATGTTTCAGTTGTTTTGTATTATCACTTTTGTTACTACTGATGTAAAATTCTATTTTTTTTTTTTTTAATTTTTAGAAATTATTATTTTCTATAAGTTATAAATTAGTATAACGTAATTTTAAAATTTAATCTTTAAGACACGTATAAAACATTTTTATGT
>BMAW01025584.1:0-10608 GCA_019974015.1 Nephila pilipes
GTTCAATTTCCTCGCGCCTACTAAATGGTTTTGCAGGATTCAAATTTCAAATATAATTGAATACTGCTCACCATTTAATAGGTAGGAGAAATATATGTGAATTGATGAAGGAGTACTTATTGATATAAGATAATAAATTAGGAAAATAACTATCAAAAAATTACTTACTGATTGAATTTAGATGACATTTCTCATAACTAACTTATGACACAATAGGAACTTGAGAGTTCGCCTAATCCAGCTCTTTCCGTGCTTAAATTGACAAGGAGAAAGAATTCCAAAAGTTGTCTTGTATACAGTACTTGAGAAAATTTTACGTAAGTCGAATGCCTTTGCTGAAAAACTTGAATAAAATTAGAAAGTAGTTATTATTTCTTCATTTTTTCCCCCTTTGTAAAGCCTGAAGAACAACTGTTAAACAGCAATTTTACAATATCTTACGGACTTATTATATAATTATAATATAATGCAAAAAGATATTCTTTATGTAATTGATAGAGTTATTCTATATAAATAATCAATTTTTGTTGAAATAAATTATCGATATAAATGTTTGTTCTTGTTTAATAACAATGTTTTCCTAGCTCTGATCAGTGACGTGCAGTATTATTAAACCAAATTTAAAACAATTCCAACATATAACTATGAGAAAATCTTCTTATCTTATAATATCTCGGTAGTTATTTACATTATAGGTAAACTCTACAGAAATTTTAGATGATTGCGCACGTAAAATCTACTTTCAATGTATAGTTACAAAGTAAACCGTTGGAAACATAGGTGCTTGTTTTATGTATTATCAAAAAGAAAGTTATTTTTAATCTCGTATTTATTTATTGCTTGTATTGAGTCTGAGCTATGAAGCTATTGAATCTGAAATTTTATTATGCATGAATGTAAACATTAAAAAAACTAAAACGTGGACCTGTAATGTATAACCTCGGACCACTGATTCTTTTAAACAGAATAAATTAAATTTGACTGTTTAAATTTAAGGAACCCAACTATCCACTCGAAGTCTTTTATCAAATGTTCTTATAAACGATATGTATATAATGACATTCTAGTTAAATTTTAGTATTACAATTCAAAAGAGTTTTTGCAAATTAATATTAATATATATTTTAACTAATTTGCTCAAAAATTTACAAATTAATTGAAAAATGTTTGGCTGAACATAAAACAAGGAAAACATGTTATTTTGTTTAAATGTCTTCATACATAAATCTGTTATTGTTTATTATTACTACTTATTTTTGAAAACTGTTTTTATTCTTATTAAGAATTAAAAATCGTTACAATCGTTATCACCTGCGAATGCGAAAATTGTGCGCAAAAACAAATCATAATCTTGTTGTATAGATGGAATGAAAATGATTATAGTAATACTGGTGCTGATTTATGTCATTGTAGCACTTTCTGACCTACCATTGAAGTATTAAAAAAATTACAACTGGATAATTATTTCTTCTTGATTAGAGGCTCTCGTGTCTCCAATTAAGATGGATGCCTTCTCTCCAAATGAGATTACCCAAAGAACTGAAAATATTCATTTCTCATCCAGTCCTTATGGTAATAATCACTAAGTGAGAGGTAATCAATGTAATCACCTTCTCATATACATTAATCGTCATATACCATGCATTTTTTCAATTTCGATATGAATGTAATTACATCATTCATTCACCATTTACGTAATGGTATCATTATTACGCTTTCTGACGTACCCCACCGGTATATTAAGTAAATTACTACTGGATAATTATTTCTCCTTCATAAGAGGCTGTCGTGAATCCAGTGAAGATTGACGCCCTCCTTCCATGTAAGATTACCAACTAATAAATTACCAGCAGAACTGAAAATATTCATTTCTCCTGCAGTCCTTATGTTAATACTTACTAAGTTAGAGGCAATCGATGTGATCATCCTCTTATGTACGTTAATCGTCGTATAACATGCTTCTCTTCAATTTCGATGAAGATATAATTAGACTCTCTTGGTAATCCAAGAGTTGTCGGACCAGCGAACTCCTGGACTTCCAAAAACTGTCAAATGAATTCCTGATGACTGCTGTGTAACGGGGCTGATGACAGGTAAATCTGTCGAGGACCCGAGTCCTCCCATTGGCGTCCTCTCATTGCGACGTTAATAAATATTCTCAATCACTCACTCCTTTAAACATGTCGTTGCTTTGTTGTCGGGGTTGCCTTTTTTTCTTTATCACCGAAGAATACATAACGATCCATAAATAAAAATTATTTCCTTGTCTGGAAGAGATATACGAGTAGTTCAAATGGAGAGACTGATATTATTATAGCCCATCTGACGTTCCTTTGATTCTAATACGAGTGAGTTTTTCCATTCTTATTATTTCTTAAAGCTAATATAAGACCCACAATGAAGATTAATACCTTCCCTCTAAGTAATATTGCCGAAAGAACTGAAAATATTTATTTCATCCAGTCCTTAGGGCAATACTCACTAAGTGAGAGGCAGACGATGTAGCTTCTTTTTTTGCATATCACTATCTTCATATGTATGCATTTCTTCATTCATTGATTTTGATCTGTTGATAAACTGAAACAACTGTTAAGTGACGAAAAAGAATACACGAGTCCAGGTGCTATCAAAAGATCCTTGTATGAGACTTGTTATGGTTTCCGTTGCGGAGGAGGATCGGTAGCAGTGAATATGCTATTTCCACGTGAGCACAATGGCTTAGTAAGTATCACGCTTTTATAGAGGGGAAATTTATTCGCAATGGTGGCTCTATGATTACTACATAGAGTGTACTTCATATTAAGTTCGAACTTGGAGAGTATGAGTCTGTTCTGGATAGAAAATGAATTCCTTGTTTTGGTTTTGAATTTTAATGCAACATGTTCAGCATTTAAAAGAAATCTTTTGGCCGAGCTCGAAGTGGAACAACGTAGAATAATATGGCAAGCGTAAGAGCTTTTGCCCTGAAATCTTCAAATCGTTCAAATAATTAATTTAGTTTCGTATAAATTAAACTGAAATATTCTAATTCATATGATAATTTTTTTGTGATTAACATAATTGTTTCAATAATCAAAAATTGTATAAACTTAAACATAAAAAAGTTTGAATTTTGTATATGAAAGGAAACAACATTATATGTAAGAAACTTGTACTCAAATTTAAGATGTAAAAGCCTGTAACAAATATAATGTTTCACTTACCCACTGAATTTCCAGTTAAATATTAGCCCTAATGCACAAAAGTTCTTACCGAATTTCCTGGTTGGTAATAGGTGAATTTTTCTTTACACACATATAGTCTTTTGCTGAATATTCTCGTTGGGTATTGGCGAACTTTTTCTTTCCTTTCAAGGAATTGGATTTCTCTTATAACTTTCGAATCCTTCCGACAATACTCACCAAAGGCAAAGAACTTCTACACAAATTGCAATAAAAATAATTTACAAAAATTCTTTGTTTAACATAGCCTCCTCTGAAATTTTGTTCACTGTACTTGACTGCTTTCTTTAAGTCTAAAAACAAAAGAGTTCTCTCTGATTTCATGCTGACATTCTTTAAAAAATTTCTTTATTTTCCACTTATCTCTATAAAAAATTAAAAACAATATCGAAAATTAGTGTTGTTTTACGTATATTGCATAATAAAACACATATAAAATAATCATTCAGATCAATCAATACATTGTACAAATGACATAAAACCAATGTATCATTTATGAATAATTTAGAGTCAAATATATTATTTAATAATCAAACATCAATTTTTAACAAATGATGAAAGATATACTTTCTTATTCATTTCAAGTATAAGCTGTCAAAATAAGTTTCAGTACACTTATATTTTTCAAATATCTGTAAATTTTTATCTGTTTTGCATAATAAATGATTTTGAGTATTTAAATACATACTGTGGTTGCAGTGGAGTGGTGGTTAGCACGTCTGACTGCGAGCTCTGTCCACCCACATTCGATTCCCGGTGGTTTCGGCTTGGGTAGCAAGTCGTGGGTCATCTCAACCCTTCTTCCTTTCAGGGCCGATAAATGCTTCAATTTCGCTTGGGAAGTTAATTGGGGATTCAGCGTCGGCCTAGCCTCTCGGTCTGGACACTAACTAGTATTAAGAGCTCCAAGCTTAAAGATTACAGATTCGGAGATGGGCACCATCTGATGGAATTTCTTAGATGCGAGCAGACTTTAATCTAACTAATTATTCAAATACATATAATACTTCATTTAGATCATGTAAATTATGCTGAAAAAAATATTTTTGTCAATGTAATGTAGTTTTATCCATAAAATAATTGTTTCGGTGGTAAAAAATTGTGGAAACAAAAATATTAAAGCGATTGTGTGTGTTAAATAAATATAAATAACGTTATATAAGAAATTTGTACTTGTATCTACGAAACATAAACAAGTAAATAAGATAATGACATTCTTACACTTTGAATATCTAATTAAATATTAGAGTTACATACATGAAGTTTTTGTTGAATATTCTTGTAGTTAGTCGGATAATGTAACTTTATATTGAATGAGATCGTGAGCAAGATTGGAATTTTCTTATCATACATAAGATTCTTCTAACAACCCTCAACGAAATCAAAGCTGCGCATTTTACCACACATGCTGCGACAAAAAGAATAGACAAAAATTCTCATTTATATACAGTCTTCATTGGAATATTAACTCTTTAGCTTTTTCTTTTTCCAAGTTATGAAACAGATATATATTCTCACATTCCTTGTGTTCAGATTCATTAAAATCCTCTTTATTTATTAATAATAAGAAACAGATAGAAATAGTCAAAATAGAAATGAATTGCATTGATGAGGGATAATAAAATGCTTATAAATTTGAAGGAAGAATCACAAAATGCACCGAAAAAAGAGGGTAATAGAAGCTATGAATTTTGCTTATAATTTTTTTTATTGTGTAAAATTATATTTGTAGATTTAAAATGGAAATAGTTTATTAAAATATGTATGTCATTATTAATTTTCCTCCCTTATTATGTGATTATTATAATAAATCTAGATTTTGCGTGACAAATTTTACTTCAGCTTTGATTTCTGGTTTTCGCTTTAGTTTAAAAACATTTCTGCTTTATAAAAAAAAGTTTTCCCTTTATTTCTTCTTTTTCCAATTTACCAAAATAGATTTGCTTTTAATTTCAGTTCAAAATTCTTTTTGTATGTTCGGGAATTTATCCACGTAAAAAGCTCGCCGCGTATCTTGGAAATTATTTTAAGTTATTAGTTAAATATAAAACTTATGTAAAAATTGAATCATTTATATTTACTTAAAATACATAGGATATTTCAAAAACATCAAATTCGAACTGAATGAAATAAATTTCATTTTGGACGAAATGTTTTGAATCATTGAATTAAATTCAATTTCATTTTAGACAACGAAAATAGTGGATGAAGAATACATCTTTTAAATTAGGTAATTAAAATGTTGTTCAAGTCAATTAATTGCTTTCACAGGAATCAAAATTTGAAGTATCATATAATACTGCTCTCCATTTAACAAGCGGGAGAAATATAACTAGGTCACTGAATAAGAACTAATTTAAAAAACAATTAATTTTCAATTTGTTGCGCCATTGTGTGTGTGGTCTTCATTATTTATCTTTACAGACGTTGCGTAATTCAATCAAATAGCCAGTGAAGTCACAAACCAACTGAAGAAACTTTAGAAAAAAGACAAGGGATATTTTTACTGCCTTCGTAGAATATGTATGGTCACTTTCTCTGGAGTCCCTTTTAATTCACTTTAACCCAACTTAGAATTAGGTAATAAAGTCTTAGCTTACGTACTAATTTTCACCGAGTGAGACAATTCTTTACTATATATGATTCGGCTTCTATAATTCTATAACCAAGGAGTCACCTCTAATCAATTTTTATTACAAGCGATCAATCACAATTCACTTCATTTAATATACAATCATCTATCAGCTTCTAGTTATCATCTGTCCCTAATCTATTCCTTTCATTTTGCTTATATATAAATTGAAATTAATTTAATTCACTATACTTCTTATCTTCATTTAATTTGCCTAAGCACATTTCATTTCATTGCCAAGGAGTCGGAATTTTTGCGTAATTCAAATTACAAGAAGTCCTTAAGGTAAGTGAAGAGAAAAACGCCAATAACCCAACGTCCTTAGAAGTTTTTTCCTTTGAAGTACAAAGCTGTATATATATATATATATATATATATATATATAAAGTAAGTATAATTTTACCTCATTCAGCATATTGCTTGAGACATTCAAAATATAAAATTTTGAATATCTTACAAAGCATATTTTTCTTTTTATTGGCTATAATCGCCTGAAACAGTAGTTTATTATTTTATACCAAAACATTTATGAATTCAATAGAAAAATATTGATTATTTTCTTCAAGACGAAAAAGTCACGATTTCTATTTATTTCATACATTTAAAAATTGTACATATTGAGCATTAATTAGATTATTATTGTACTATTCTTTCAGTAAAAAAGTTTGAAAGTAATAATAATATACAATACAATATATATATGATCATATGCAATAAAATATATGATCTGAAATTCCCAAACATTTTCATATAAATATGTAGAAAGTACATTTACTGTTTGCAAGTTCAGATGACAGGTCTCAATACTAACTTATGTCACAAAAGGAACTGGAACTTTTGTCATAATCCAGATCCATTTGTGCCACAGTAGAGAAGGAGAATGAACTGTAGAAGTAGTCGTACATCCGGCGTCTTGTTGAGAAAATTGCACCACCTCAATTGCAGGAAAACTAAAACAAAATTATAAAGTTACATTTCATTTATTTTGCTAGTTAAAGTCCAAAGACTAATTATTCTATAATGAATAAAATTATTAAACCATTTTGCAGTTTTCGAAACTGACACACACTGAATCATATAAAAATATACAAAGAACACAAATCATCACCATGTATAAAATAATATAGTTATTCTAAGGGAGATTGTGATGTTAATCCAATATATACTATTTATATCTTAAGTAAACCACTGCTACTTGATTACTACTATTTCATAAAATGTTCCCTCAACTCCAATGGTGATTAATACCTACCTTCCAAGCGAGATTCCCAAAAGAATTGAAAATATTCGACTCATGCAGTCCTTATGGGAATACTCACTAGGTGAGATGCAGGCGATAAATATCGTCTTCTCGATTATGTTAAATTTCAAAAGCGATATATTTCTTTAGTTTCAGCTTACATACAAAAGATAAAATTATTATAAATTTGACCAAATTTTCTTTAAAGAGTTTGGTATAAATTAATATTTCCAGATGATATTCAACATATTGGAGACCATAAACAATTTTTAAAAATTATTAAAAACTACCATTTTATTTTTCAGAATTTATAGACATTTTCCAATTTGAATGTATATGTATTCTTATAATTTTATTAATAGAAAAAAGGAAATTAACGAATTTCTTTTCCAGTGTACTAAAGCAATTAATGATTTCAATTTTTTTTATTCTTAAATTAAAGAAATGACTTTGCAATTGATAAAAAAGAGTTTATTTATAGTTAAGTTATTCCAGCATAAATTTTTGTAACTCAAACATAATGTATAATTAAGTATTCTCTATTTTTTTCGAAATGTTGATTTTTTGCAGTCAATGAATGTGAATTTTATTTTTTTAATTAAAAAAAATTTCTCAAAGTTTAGTATGGAAATGATTTCGGTAGGTGAAAAAATATCTCTCTGTATAAATCGAATAAAACACTTGAATCTTCATTTTAGTTATATATTAACACAATAATATAACGTACTTATATTTCGAATTTCCTGTAACAAAGTTACTCTATAATGTATTTCATTCAAGAAAAAAATATAATAAAGTCTAATCTGGAAAAAAATTGTGGTGTATGAATAAATAACTCACATTGGAAATAAATTTAAAAACTTGACTTAGCGTTGTATAAATATATTAACACAATAATTACTTACTAATATTTTGAAAAAATTTCCAATTGAAAAATACTACAACTTCAAAGGAAATTGTGAAACCTCCTTTTTGGGTATAGTGAAATTTTCTTTCAATGCTATGAAATTGTCGGGAGAATTGAAATTTTCTTACAACACTTTCCATCTTTCCTACAATATCATCAAGTCGAAAGAAATTACTTGATATGTTATGATAAGGATGAATAAGTGATTTTTTTTTTTTTTTATTTTTACCATATCTTTTTCATTGAAAAAATATTTACTGCTTGACTGTTCTTTTTTTAGGTTTTAAAAGATAGAGAGCCCATCCCCCCCCCTTAAAAAGTTTTTTTTTTTAAGATTCATTAAAAATACCCTTTGCTTTCTATTCATTTAAAAATAAATACAAAAATAACCAAGGATAATGTGTCTTATAATACGATTATTATATAACAAATTACATATTATGTAATCCAAATTCTTGCAATTACATACCACCAGAATGTGTGACTTAATGATACACATAAAAATATTTATTAGAATTTTTAAGAAATAAAAAAATATTAAAAATTCTTAAATCCGAAAATTTATATGAAGGCTATAGAAGGATCAAGCTATAAGTATCTTTTAAAGAGAAATATCAATATTTTAAGGAAAACATAAGCAAAAGGTTGCTGTTAACAGTATACAAATTGGTTTTGAAATGTATAAACTATCTGTATTCTCATATTAGTCTATTGCTATCGAAAGTAAATGGCTTTTCTCTTGTTGAATTTGCCAGAATATTTGAACTTCAATATCGTTAAGACTTCAGACATTACTCAACCAGCAGAAAGTAAACCTTTCACACTTGATTCATAGAAATCTCATTTTGCCACTCTAGATCGTTTGTCATATTATCATAGATACATCAGAACCTACATTACCAATGATTTATGATAGAAACACTTTGATTTAAATAAATCTGAAATAATGATGCTTTTCAGTTTACAGAAAAAAAAAATCTTTTATGGTGATTGTTCCGCAAATTTTTTCCAATAGGAATTCTTAACAAATCAAGAATTGATGTTCAAGTTCTGATAAATGGTATTTTTATCTAAAAAGTATACTTATTTAACTACGAAATTTAAATATTAATAATTTTTTTCAATATACTTAACCTACTAATATTTATTGTAGAAATTTTTTAAAGCTGATGTATGTTACATTTGTTTTTTATTTTGTGATATTCTCTACAAATATCAATAAAACTTGTATTTGCATAAGTTGTCAAAAACAAAACCTTCTTTCCTTAATGTTTGTGATGTTGGGCTATTCGCGATTTTCTCTTCATTAACTTCGCGGACTTCTATTGAGCGTAATTGCATTAAATAACAATTTCTTCCCAACCAAAATGAAACGTTATTATATTTGTTTGGTGCAAATCGAAAGAAAATGATGCGCTTCAGATATAATGATTTATAAGTAGGGGGGGGGAATGAGATGAAATATAGAGGTTAAGGATAAGTAGCCTGAGTGAGTGATTGAGGCCATAAACTGGTAGCCAGAGTATTGCAGCGACCTAAAGGATTGGATGTGGTTATTAACAGACTGTTGAGACAATAATAGCAAAAGACTCAGTAAGAGAGTATTTTTTTTCAATTATAGTTAGAACTGTTAGCTTTGGCGGAACGCTGGAGAGAGCGCATAAGTTATTAGATCTTGAAAATAAATGATTTCGCTTGTTTTCTGAAATTGTTTTTCGGTCTCTTTGAGCTTAATATATTAAAATGAATTATGGCACAAGAGCCTACTAATAGTGGACAAACGCCACATATCTATTCCAAACTTATTTCTCCCTTTTAAAAATTATTTTCCGAAAATTTTTCTTCATCATTATTTTATTGATTTTGTAGAGTTATCTATTTTCTTGTTTATGATGAGAAATTTGTTTCTCTTTCAGAACACGCACATGAAAAAAGTAACAAAAGGAACGATGTGATACAATCAGAAGGTAACAAGAATCTTTTTGACACACAAAATTCTGTATTTGTGAAAAGAAATGTATTAATTTTTTTATTCGAATCAGCAAAAAAGGATCCTTTCAGAATCACTGAGCACATCGTTATTTTCTCTAAAACGGACAGTGTTTTCTTACCAAGAAATAGGTAGACTTACTTTATAGGTATTTCTGAGAATGATCTCCAACTAAGAATGAAAAGAGAAATGAGATAGTAGAATATTAGAAGCATACATGAATACCGATTTGATACCCAGAAATAATCTGCACTTGTATTCGTGAATAGCAATATAGTATTTTTTTTTTAAAATTTCGATCAGTGATGGAGAAGAGCCTTTCACAGTCACACAACATCGATGCTTTCTCTTCCACGAGCGGTATTTTCTTAACAATGAATAGGTAGACTTACTTTATAGGTGTTTATGAGAATGATCGCCAACTAGGAAAGAAAAGAAAAGTTAAAATAGCAGAATAATGTTTTATAATATTTTTTATTTGCTTTTGCAAAAATGGGGGACTGAACTTAATCTTCACAAATCTACTGAAAACATGGTCTGAAGAAAATCTTTTATTTTTCCAATTGGTGTCGAAAGTTTCTATCGCTAGCTAATGCCATTCAAAGATCTGAAAGTTGA
>BMAW01025589.1:0-79673 GCA_019974015.1 Nephila pilipes
GGAGGGATGGTATGTGAAATGGTCTTTCTAAAATGGGGCTAGTTTGTGGTAGCGAGCAATTGAAGAGGAATAAGGAGGAGGTTATAGAAAATAATTTCGAATATGTTTGGATTATGGTCACTATTGACAGCTAAACCCGATAAACCATTAAAGCTTTTAACGTTTCAATTTGGAATATTTTTAAGTAGACCAATATTAATAATACTGTTAATGTAACCAAAGTAAGGAAATTAGGTGGGGAGTTGGGCTCGGAAATTGTAAGATTGCTATTGGATAAAAGGCTGTGGAGAGGGACGCCCTGATCTGTTTGACTTGCCACTGTTTCATGTGGGTGTTTTGCGTTGAAATCGTGGGAAATAATGCTGGAATTGTTATCGGATAGAACATTTTCTGTTTCGGTGGTATTAAGAATGTTTTGAGGTGGGTGATAATATGTGTAGACAGTAGGTTTTTTGTTTT
Source organism: Nephila pilipes (assembly GCA_019974015.1). Taxonomy (NCBI): domain Eukaryota; kingdom Metazoa; phylum Arthropoda; class Arachnida; order Araneae; family Nephilidae; genus Nephila; species Nephila pilipes. The sequence goes on from BMAW01025589.1 coordinate 460, forward strand.
TGAGTGTTTTAATAAAAATAGTGATATTTTCAGAGGTTGATGAGTTTTTAAGTACGAAGTGATAGGGGACTGAGTTTTTAATAATAATCGCAGCATCCCCCCCCATGTGAAAGACGATCTGAGCGGTAAACTATATAATTTGGAATATAGAAGGTGTCAATGGGGTTGAGACGAGTCTTCTGGATACCGATAATGTCTGGATTATGTTCTCAAATGAAATCTTTATGTTAATCTTCTGTTCTAATGCTGTTTGCATTCCAACTTAAAATAAGAAGCGAGGGCGGAAAAAGTGAGGGAGGACTAAACATTGCACCAGATATTGCAGATATAAAGGAAAGTATTAAAGATGATTTAAGTTTTTGACATGTGTTGATGTTTGGTTTAGAGAACTGAGAGGTAATGTTTTTTAAAAAATTCCATAGTTTCTTACATTTTGGTCATATCAAATAATTTGAATAAGTCTTTAATGTCAGAGAAAAAAAATTGAGAAAGGGGAGGTGGGAGCGGCGTTGGGATCGTATGGATTCTTGGCTAGTGTGGTAGTTTAGGCAGAGGGAGGATGGGTGCTTGTGGAGGGTGTGGTATTTTGGAGAGGAGTTGTTTCTAAATTGTTTTGTGTGTTTTTTCTGGTTCTTTCTACACAAGCATTATTTGAAGGAGGGAGAGAGGTTTAAAATATAGGGGATTTATGGGACATTCAATATAATTTGCTGTGGGGGGGACAACTGCAGTTACAGCATTTTGGGGTAGTCGATGGGTTTGGGGCATTCTTTTGAAAGGTCATTTTCTGATAATTTATGACATCTGGGGGAACTAGTGCATTATTTGGAGTGATGGTAAAAACTCTGACATCTTGGGATTTCGCGTTTTCGGAGGGGTTCGATTTTGGTTTTAAGATAGCCAAAGTAATCCATGGAGAAAATTTCTTCATTTTTTTGGATTTTTGAGAAGTTGAATCAGGAAGAGGGTCATTGATTGGTTAATTTTATGGGATTTCATGATGTTGTAAGTTTCGACTTTATAGCCGAAGCTACTGAGTTTAGAAATGATGGTTGAAGGCTTAGAGTCAATTGGGAGTCCACGAGCAAAATATTTAACTAATTATTTTACAATCTGTTTCCCACAAAGGGAGTTTTGAAAACATATAATAAATGGTCATATAAGTAATACATGTAGATATATTCGATTTTATCATAAAAATTTAAATGATTTCGTTTTAGTTGTAACACATCGCTCGCGTGCGTTCTCTCTTCTTTTTTTCCTTCGTAAGTTATGCAGCACGCATTAACTAATGTATGAAAATGGCAGCATATTTAAAAATATGTGCAAGTGCCTCTTCTCAAAATCTTTCTACATATAAATATAGTTATGGATAATCTCCTTAATAAATGCGAGGTGTGGATACAAAATGACGAGACTGAAGCTGCTACAGAAGAAGTGCGCATGCGCCAAACGCCAACGACCGATAGCTGTTTAGCGTGAACCCTTTTCTTTCGAATGCAGTGCTTTTCGCTTCTGTAAACAAATCAGTACTGCCGTAGATTTCGTTCTCATTAGAAGGTTTTTTTTTTCCCCTTTTCGCCGCAAAAATGGTAAGTGTAACAATAGAGCAACGAATTGTAGTTAAATTTCAGGTGAAACTAGGGAAAAACCGCTACTGAAACTTATTATCAATCGAAAGTTTATAACAATGAATGTTCATCGCGTGCACGTGTTTTTGTGTGGTTTAAGCGTTTTCAAGATGGCCGAGAAAACATTGAAGATTATTTCCGCCCGTGTCGTCCTTCCACGTCAAAAACGGATGACAATATCGAAAAAATCGGTAATCTGGTTCTATCTGACCGTCGTCGAAATATTTATGCTATTGCAGAGACTGTAGGAATTGACAAAGAATCCGAACGGCAAATTTTATATAAAATTGTAACATGCAAAAAGTGTGTGCCAAAATAGAGCCTAAAGTTCTCACGTTTGAACAACAAGAAACTCGCAAAAACGTTTGTTATGACACTTTGAATGCCATTGAAAAATGACCCAAACTTATTAGAAAAGATAAAAACGTGTGATGAATCGTGGTTTTTTACTTATGATCCCGAAACGAAGTGTCAATCCATGCACTGGAAGAGCCCATTTTCGCCGAAAGCCAAAAAAGCTCGAATGAACAAATCAAAATTCTGAGCAATTCTGATTGGTTATATATATATTCATGGGATTGTGTACCTTCTCTGGGTTCCTGAGGGTCAAACTATTAATCAACATTACTACTTCACGTTCTTGCTGAACTCCGCGAAAGAAGAATAAAGAAAAAACGACCCGAATTGTGGAAGGACGTCATTCCGCATTATCTGTCAAGAGGTTTTTACGTCAAGTATAGCATTCTAGTGTTAGACCATCCGCCTTATTCACCAGATCTTGCGCAATGCGACTTCCATCTGTTTTCTAAGATAAAATTTACATTAAAAGAAACAAGATTTGAGTCAGTTGAAGCTAAGAAGGAGAAAGCGTCATGCATCCTAAAGTAGCTGGCAGAAGATTTTCTGTATTGTTTCGAACAATAGAAGATTCGCATGGAGCGTCTTAGAGATAGAGGGAGGGTATATATTGAAGGTGATAATAAGTAAATATGTATGAGTTCAAAATAAAATGTTTTACAGTGTCAGTCTCGTTATTTAAAAGCCACGTCTTGTATGGTGGGACAAAGATTAATTCAGATTCCCGCCGCTAGATACTGTGTAAGCCAAATTGTTGTATGTTTAAAATCTATCAAAACGTGTTGAAATTTCATGAAAGTTAAAAACAGATGTAATTAGCAAATTAAAAAAAATAAATATGTCCCATGGAAGAAGGTAAAATAGTTGGTAATTTAAGATTTATTTCATAGTTTGTTAACTAAAGCATTAATATTTTGTTTTATTGTCTGTGTAATGAACTGATTTGATGTTTTAACTGAAAACTAAACTGAAAGGAAAAGTAATACCTCAAGCAATATTTTTTAAGACCTGACAATCATAATTCCATTGAATTCCCAGGATATTTTGAAAATGTTGTGAACGTAAGCGATCTGCTAAAATTTAACTGAAAATGACAAATTTACAAAACTTCAAAGCTTTAAATTTCATTGGGATTTATCAGTACTCACTACCTCATTCATAGGGAAGGTGACGAGAGAGAAGGAGCTAATTTATGATAACGGAATGTGTCTTGTATAAGCTTAGAGCAATATTTTTCCTGGAAAAAAATTCATTTTTGACGCGTGACGCATTCACACATGTCATGATTACATTGCAAATGAAAATTTTCAGGAACAACTAATAAAAGTGTAGCTCAGTGTTTCCCAAAGTGAGTGCCGTGGCATCTTGGAGCGTACCGTGGAATACGGAGGAGCGCCGAGAAATATTGCAAAAACTTTCGTCGTTTTTTTTTTTTTTTTTTCCCCGATAAGAATTTGTTTAATGATACAGCTATTTGAGAGATCTATTATAAGTCTGATATAATTCTTTTCCGGTGGTATATGTATTGTATTTATTTTAATTTGTTACCGACATGATTAGTCATGTTTTGCCTAAGTTCAAAAAGTTTGGGAACAACTCGCATAGTTTAAATTTTTACTTACAAAATTAGAAATAACTGGTATGAATTTAAATATTTATACTATATTTGAGTATTCAAAAGTGATTTTTATTTACATATCAATTAGAGTATTATTTTTCTACAGTAACTATTAACGCAGCATAGAACAGTTTCTCAATAGCCTAAACAAGTTTCAAACCACAAAAGAAGAGGGCAAAAAGAAGAATCTACTAGAAATGGGTCTTTATCATCGTAAAATATAATTTCTTATGAGCATTAAATTAGAGGTGTTTTTTTTTTTAAAAATAAATACGTTAACATTGTAATAACAAAACGCGAAGCTTTATTTATTTCTGAATTTATGAGCACCACTTAAAATAAATTCTATTGCTCGTACTTTGAAAGTCGTTAACTTTTTATGCAAATTTGTTACCTCCTCTATTTTACATTAAGATCGAGATTGAGCAAATATATCAGTATTTGAAAATAATTATTTTTGAAACAAGGGTTATAATTTATGAAATGGGCGTAAAAGGGATACACAAGTAAAAATCGCTAACTTTACTGTGCGGTAATAAGAAGCTTCAAAGTAAAAATAAACGAAATTATCCCAGGGTTGGAATGCAGTTTAGTGTAACCACCCCTTGGTGACAGGAATTGTTTGGCGATATTTTGCCAATTGTGGCTACCATCCATTCTCTCCACTGTGGTGGCTATAGCCGTGACAACCCTTTCGAATAAGGCTTATGATACATGATTTTTGATTTTCAGTAACGAGCTTTTTTTTTTTTTTTTTTTTTTTTTAAAAATATACATTTTTTTAAACATTTTTTTTTCACTTTTGTTGCTTTCGGCGGGGCTAACGTTTCGAATTTGCCATATGGATAGGGATTCCGGTTCACCTGATATTTTTTTTGTCGTTATGCGCTTCTCTGGCCATTATTTTCTCCATTCAGTTACTTTACACGGGTCAATTATTTCCACTTTGCCACATTAATCGGAATTTCAGATGCCCAGCTTTCCCCCCCCCCCTCTGTCTGTATTACTTTTTCCCTCGCTGCATTACCCCCCGCAATCTCACATTCACGGAGCTTTGATGGATGTTTTTTTTTTTTTTAAGCCAATCACAGTACCTTTTTGCGCCTCCGTTTCTAAACGTAAACTTTGCATGTTTTTGTTTTTTTAACCAATCAGAGGTTATGATTTTTGGCGCTTCCTTTGCTGAACGTACACTTGTCAGAGTTTCTAGAACATTCTTTATTGTCCGTTACTTCGTTTAGAAACTTTTCGAGTTCTGTCGTGTTTCACTATTGCTGTCCTTGCGTGGTTTTCTCCTTTTTTCGTTTCCCCCGTTTTTTATTTAATTTTTTCCTACTGGATTTAATTAGTGTTTCTGCGTTTTTAACCTGCTCTACAATCACTAATTCTCCGTTTATTCTCCCAAGTACAGGGCTGTGAGAATGACTTCGATAGAGGTGAGTGAATGTACTTTGCCATTTTTGTCTGATTTACAGAAGGAACAAAAGCATCCTTTACTTGTATGGGGTATGAAATTAGGTTTAATTTCGTTCACCTATGCATGTCCTAAATGTGGTGATGATGTAAGTCAAAAAATTCCTTCTTTTCCGCTACGCGAGCTTAAAGGTTCCGCCAAAAGAAAATCGCTAAATTTGGTGATTTTTCAAGTCTCGCCAAGTGGTTACGCTAAACTGCATTTTATACAAAAGTAGTTTATTCGTTTTGTCGCATACATATAAGACACGATCAGTTAATTAAAGTGAAATTTTTTTAAAAAAATTACAAAATCCATAAAAAAGTTCATTTAATACGATATGAGGTATAAAAAGTTAATAACACAATACTTTAGGTCTGATCAAAGAATAGATGCTAACCAAGAGAATCGGTTTTAAATTTTTTTTTCATAAATTAAAAACAACGATGTTGTTCAAATTGAACTTTTGAAAGGAAATAAGTAAATGATCAAAACTTTTAAATGAACAGTAAAAAAAAGATGATTTTAAACTGTAAGCATTAATAATTACAACATTTAACATATTTTCTTAGTGCTCCAAACAGATTTAACAGTTTTAACAATGAATTGTTAGATATGTTGTTAATAGATGGCAGCACAATCATTATTTTAAAAGTTGGACGTGATACTTGGGAAAGAAGTTGAATTTCTCGAACATGTTCATGGATAATAGTATTTGTTGCTCTATATTCTATAAAACCAACCAATTAATTCTGGAAGACGTCATTGAGGAATTTAAAAAACATGATTTAAAGCAATTATTTATGCCTTTAGAGAAATCTATCTATAAATACGCAGAGTTGTAAATTTAAGTTTAGTTTATATTTGACAAACTTAAGTTAACATATCACATCTCAATCGGATTTTGAGTCCCAGCTCCACTTAAGATGAAGCACCCAAATATTTTGCACGATGATAATTGGATAAATTAGAAATCGAATTCCAGATTCGTCTCGAATTCTGCCGACTTCGAAACTCACAAATAGATTATCTTGGTCTAAATTTTTTGGTAGCACATCCTGTTTGGTATTATCATAGTTGCAGGACAAGTAGTGGTAAGAAATGCTCAGAAATAGAACCAAGTTATTTCGAAGATAAAGAACTTTGAAAGTTCAAGTTAAAAATGCAGCTTCAAAATTCCTTTTCGTCATATACATTGAAATTTTGCAATAATTATTCTAGAGCTCTCGTGAGACGCTTTCTTCAGTGGCATCACTAGAAGACCATCATTCGATGAGGTGAACTTCTCCTCCTCCCCCCCCCCCCCCAAAAAAAAAGAGAGAAGAAAAAAACTATTTTAAGCTTATTTTTCTTAAAGTTGAATGATAGAGGAATGGTTATTCTCTTATGCTCCACAAAATGAAATTAAATAAATGTTATTCTCACATTATGCTATACATCACAACATGTACTTTAAAAAAGTCGTATGCTGCCAATATTTCATAATTGAGGTTTGGAATTATAGTTTAGAAACTTGAATTTACATTGTTACGAGTAGTTTGTTATCTTTTAAAACTAATGCAATCACATAATCAATAAAAGAAAATGCACTATTAAGACACACCAATGATTTTTGCTGTCCTGCATGTTTTGTACAAATTGAGATTTATTGGTTTATATGTGTCATCAAGAGTCATATTAGGTGAATGACCTAAAAAAATCTAAAAATGACATATGTGTCCTTTCGAGCAGTTATACATATTCAAAACAAAGTTGCATCATTTAATTAAATTGAAAAAAATTAACTGACTATCAAAGCAGTAGGAAGAATATTATACAAAAAAAAAAAAAAGTTTTGACCGTTAGAATATGTATCGAAGTATTCCAAAACAATTACAACTCATTAGAAAATATTTAATTCATTTTTTTGCCGTTATTTAGACGGGTTTCAAATGTGGATTTAGGTCGAAGGTCATATTTTCTCTAGCTTCTTTTCTTGAATAAAAAGTAGTGGAAAACGTTAAAGCAAGAATTTTTTCTCTCTAAACTAACGATTTTGAAGTCCGCAATGTTGTGAAGCTCTGTTTTGTCGGTTCTAGTACATTTTTCTTACATGGTGGATCTAAATAGGACAGTGGAAAATAAGTATATCTGGAATTTCTAAATGTAAAACGGTTTCATTTCATCGTGCATTACTTTATCTACATTGCTAACAGGATATTGCTTTTTTGATTGACTAATAATTGCAAGTAATTTTTTCATTCTGTTTTGAATTCGAGACGCATTATTTTGTAATGTCTCATTATGATCTTTTTTAAATTTTGTCTTAAAAAGACGTTGCATGTTATTTTTTATTCCCTTTTTAAAAAAGTTGACAAACAAATTTTTTAAAAAACTCTGTGATAACTGTCTGCTGTTAAATAATAATTTTCGCCCTCTTTGTAAAGCTTGCATCAAATTTGTTTCTAAAAAATAGCTCATAAATATGTAATAATCCTATGTTTATCTTCAAACAATATTCATACCGAAATTTATCATAATTTAACAAAAAAAAAAAAAAAAAAAAAAAAAACACGCACAGATCATGTATAAGAAACTTATTGTTTTCAATTATATCATCAATTGTAATTGTGCTTCCTATTTAGAATTTATATTCCCTATTTAGAATTACACACACATATGCCCACACATTAGAAGTTTTTTCTAAGTAAGTACCGTTTTTACGTTTTTAAATATAGCAGTACAGCTCTAAGGTCACCATTCTACGCAGGTACCCTGAATACCCATATGTGATGGATAGTCACACACGCCAACATAGAAGCATTCGTAAGTTTTAAATTTGTTTGTGCTTATTTCAAAGGCCTGATTCTTTTGAAAATACCGCCGATTGTGAAATACACTCTGTGATTCTTTTTTTGTGATGCAAAAGGCAGGAAAGCAGCCGAAACTCATTAGCAGATGATGAAATGTATGGAGAAAACATTATGATCGAAGGAACGGTATGAAAATATGAGAAGCTATGGTATCCTCGGAAAGCGGTGCTGCTGTCTGGCGACCGCAATATTGCGGTGGAGGACGTTATTAATATGACAACTGTTGATTTACATCGACCGCGTAGGTTATTAGAATTAGTGATTCTCGCGATCCAGAGACCAGAGATATTGCTATTGATAAACAACATAACATTGATTGACATAAACAACAGTTGAGGATGGATGATCTAGATATGGCTTTATTAATATGTTTGGAAGATGATCAGAGTCATCGGGAGACAAAAACATTCGTTTGGAAGACAGAGATGCTTAAAAATCGTGCCTCTGTGGGTGCATTTCAAATTCTAATAAGCCGCAATCTGCTCTGCAATAACGGAACATTTAGGCAATAATTTCAGTTAACTCCATTGTTATTTGATTAAGAGCTGAATCATATAAGAAATTAATTGACTTCAAAAACTTATAACAGACACAAAAAGCCAATATAGTTACCTTAAAGAAAAATTATGTATATTTGTGAAGTAAGTATAATTAACCAAGATAGGATGTTTTCTGTGTTGTATTGATATATTCTTTCCGAAATTTTTCTATTTTTTTTCCCTCACGAAATGGAATTTTCCAAAATGCGTCGGAGAAATAGATGGTAAGCACATTGGAATAAAAACTCTTCAAAATTGGGGATCTTTGCATTTTAGATATAAAGAGTATAACTCAATGGTTCTTTTGGCTGTTGTAGATTCCAACTACAATTTTTTTGCCATCGATGTCGGTTCGTATAGCAAAGAAGGAAATGCTGGTATTTAACTAATAGTAAAATAGGGAAAATGATCAAAAATAATACTTTTAACATAATAGCATCAGAAGCTCTTAACGGAGCGGATAGTGTTGTACCTTACGTGATTGTTGGAAGATGAAGCCTTTGCTCTACATCAAAACTTAATGAAACCGTAGCCAAAGCAACAATCTCTGCTCGATCGATCAAAAGCTATTGACTATCTAGAGCTCAAATGACAACTGAAAATACTTTCAGAATTTTATGCAGTTATTTCTGACTTTTTTCGATCAATATCTAACGCCCCAGAGACAACAGACAAATTAATTATATATGCCTGTATATTTCACAACATCTTGCGAGAAGCGATTGTGCTTGCACCAGGTCAAACACATATCAAGATGGCACCAACTGGATATTTCTTTTCTCTAAAAGAACACAATGTACGAGCCACAACGAATCAGGATCAAACTAAAGGGATTTTTAGATTTTTAAAATGGCCCAGGGACTACTGAATAGCAACAAAAGTATACAGTTCAACATAAGCTATTTAAATGATTGTTTTTATGTAGTATTATTATTTTATGCTTTTTTTTCTATTTGAGTATTTAAAATTTATGTATAATAAGTTTGTTAATTATGTTAATATGTAAATGTTTTACGGTATATTAATATGTAATGTACTAATATGTTTGTTAATTTGTGAAATTATTATTCTTTATAAAAATTGTGTTGTACAGTGCTTCTATTCAAGAAGGAAATGTATAATAAAAATAAAACCATTGAGAGAAAAGGCTTTTTGTTTGATACATCGAAATTTTGTATTCATTATTTGTTTGTTGGGAATAAGGACATAAATTGTGAAATTATTAATTATAACCGTTTGAAGACAGCACAATGCTCGAAAAATGACAAAAATGTCAAAAGAATTTTTTTGTGTGAGGTTTTTGATAGCCCATTTGAATGGAAAGATTGATTCAAATTTCTACACCTGATATCCATTTAATTTTAAAGGCATGGAATATTTTCTTAGTGATGTCAGTCCCAAAAGCTATGACTTTACGATGCGTTTCCCCAATTTTTATTTTTGTCAACGCAAGCGTCTTATCTGTTCAAGATTAGAGTCGTTAAAATTTTTTTGTAGATTCTTTTATGTACGTGTGCTATGCAAAGTTAGCATGGATTAAGGTCTGAAAGAGCTATATATATATATTTCAAATGTCAAAGTTGATATCTTAAAAATTTTCACATGTTTTTTGGGGAGAGGAAGGGGTGAGTTTAGCTACAAAAATAATTATTAAAATTCAAACAGGAGTCATTTTTAATTTCATACTAATTTTTGTTCTCAAAAACCCAAGAAATATGAATCACTTAAAATAACTAATATTAAAAATTGAGTATTTTATAAAAGTTTAAATAAACTTCAAAAATTTCATTAAAAGTTTTTTTTTTAATAATGCCTTGCCAAATTAACTTTTTTTTCAGAATCAACTTAATAATACACAATATAAAAAAATCATTTATTACGTTTCTCAAAACAAATTTTTGAAAATGGATTCCGTGTAGCCTTTTAATAACTGTTATAATATCTTAATAACTGCCTTAGAACAGAAAAATGCTACAGATATGATTAAAAACAATTCAAAATTAGTTTTCGTATGCTGATGGGGGAAAAATAGCTCAAAATTACTGACATCTCTAAAAAAAGGGGCAAGGTCAAGTATCAAAATGTTTATGTTTACATTTTTTCAATTCAATTCTTCCAATTTCTTGTTCTCATACACACAAAAGTAATATATCAATCGAAAGATAATAATTAAAAAAAATATTACTTAAGAAATAGATTTTTAAGGTAACAGGTTTCATTTTATGCTATAAACATAAAACATTATGAAGCCTTTTTACACATACCTGATTTTTCTAGTGTAATCCCGATATTATTCCGCAAGTGTTGTTTCAATTGGGCTTTTCTATAATCTTGGTACGTAATACGAAGGCGGTTCAAAAAGTATTTTTAATTGGAGACAGATCACATCATTAAGGTAAATCTTTGTTACTATTCAGTGCTGCCATCTGTGAAACTGAGCCGAAACAAATTTCATAAGTTAGGTTTGATTTGGTAGTCATTTGCAGCCAGAGCAAAATTTGATTGCTACCGCGACGAATTATCGATGTCATTTCGCGTCGATTGGGACCTGGGTTCATCATTAATCACCAGAAGCGAAGCAAAAATCTAACCGACGAGTTGCTTCCGGTGAATCTGCTTCAAAGAAGGCGAGGATGATCTCATCGACAGGAAAAGTTGTGACAAAGAATTTTAAGGTGCGAAAGGCGTCACGATCACGAATACGATTAACCAAGATTTAGCCAGCTGTCTAATGAGTCATCATGATGTGTACTGAAAACAAACTATTTTCGATGCTATGAGCGTCATCTCTTGGATTTTCTTAGGACTTATTGAGCGATCTTCGTATTATATAAAGCTTCATGATTTTACACAAAATCTATTAAAATTTCTTCTTCTCCTCTAGCCTAACCCCGTAAGCTCTCCTTTCTCGCTGAAAGTATTCATCGCTATCGGGGGGGGGGGGGGGTAAGTGAAATGTTACGACCGCTATGACGCCCATCAAAGATACGGTGCTGACGTTCATTAATGTTCTGCTTGCATTCAACGCTCTTTAACCTCCTCAATCCCAGCGTCGTCTGTAGGAGACACTAAACAACACTTTCAAAAAATGTCGCCGAGTTAAACAAAAGGCGTCATTGGTACCCATAATTAGTTAATTTTCTTGTTAATAGATGGTAGTTCTGAAAAAAAAAAAATGATTTTTAGTGAACATTTTGCATTTGTACCTTATTTATGGTAAAATGAAAATGGTGTTTTCCGAGAGAAAGAAAATTATACACTTACGCATCTTTAAGTGTTCATAATTTTTATTATTTGTGTAGTAAAAAAATTATTAAACACACTGTTGAATTCCTAGAACTTGCTGTTTATATATAACATTATTAATTTCTTACTCAAATCTTCTCACTTCTGATTTAGAACGCTGTTATTTCAGTGTCGCCTGTAGGAGACATTGGGTCAATGGCTATCTAAATCACCCGATTTGAAACTGTAATTATGGAATTTATTTCAGCTCGGAATGATAATCTTTTATTGCTAACTGAAATCACCAAATGTAGGTATTTGAAGGATACAGGAAAGAATCTGTATCTGTATTTTCAGAAAATGAAATGAAACATAATTAGTGATCACTGTAATTATGTCTAATTTAAAATTTCCCAATTTGAGTGCATTGGGCAGAAAAAACTATAACTCCCTTACTCGCAGACGACAACATTTTTCGGAAATCACGAGTTTTCGATAAGAAACAACTTAAAATTGAGAAATTATTTAACAGTTTAAAATAAAGAGAGAGTGAGAAAAAAAAAGAAAACGAATGATAAATTTTGGAAATTAGGATTCTTCTGCAAACAGTTCGGACAGAAATATTTTTGTGATTTAAATTTTATATTATGCTCATTGTGCTAATTATTATAAATTACTCGTTAAATTTAGATTAAAATTTTTTTTAAAATTAACATTATGATGTTACTTTGTCTCAATGACTCCTCCAGGAGACACTTAATTTCTCAAAAATAAAAAATAAAATAATTTTTTTAACATTTTTTCAGTACTTCTTCATGTATTTGGAATCGATTGAGACAAATTATTCTAAAATTTTTGGTTCAGAGTTGACCTTGGGTCTGAGGAGGTTAAGAAATTATGCCATCTGTTTAACACAGATGTTTTCGTAACGTCATCCATCGCAAATTTGTGGTCGCCAGATAACGACTCCGCTTTCCTACGAAACCATAGCTTTAGAGTATTGAAAAATAGTCTTAGTAATGTTCCTGATGAGGAATGTAATGCACAACTGTCAGTCGATACTGAAGACTAGGAAAACTTAGTGTAGAAAGTTGATGCGAAAGTTCGAAAAAACAGATGCTTTACAACTTCGACTTTTATCTAATGAGTTTCCCCAAGTTTCAAGGAATATTTTTTATGAAATTGTCGCAGAGCACAAAATAATTGACGAGGATTTAGAGACGAGGATTACATCTGAGCTGTAACCATTCTCTTCAAGCTTCCACACCACGCCTTAGGAGGACATGGACCTTGCCGGAAAGAAACGTCGGCCGCGAGCTCTCGAGCATGACTACTAGGCAACCGCGGCTATGGAGAGAGAAAGAGAGAGATCGGAAGACTTGAAATACGAGATTAGTCCCGTGCGTACATTGAGATTTATGTCGAATAAGTTCGAGACTCGGACCCGTCTTTAAAACAAGAAAGATAAGTATTCATTTCTGATTACCTTTGAAGTGGACGCGTGTGGGTTTTGCTACTCTGACGTAATGCGCATCTTGATTTTTGATTATGTTTAAAAGAAAAATAAATATCAGTTTGACTTTCAATACTGAGTCTTGTCTCTGTGAACTCTATTAAATTGTGATGGCGCAAATACTAGGTAGCAAAGTCGCGTCGTGTCACTGTTAGTATTATTTTATTCTGTCTAATACAGAGATCTACTTTTGTTATTTCTCTTAAGCTGAGAGCTTTAAATATAGTTTACTCATATAAAAAGTACTGTTCAATTCTAAGTCAATGGAATTGGATATCAGAAACATGGACCAAGAAATGTTAAGACCCTACAATGTTGCCCATACATATTCAAATCCGTCTTTTTTTTTCTTTTTTTTTTTTTTTTTTTTTTTTTTTTTTTATTTTTTTATAAAATTTATTCACATTTAGTTCCCTATATTGTAATGCTGAACAAATTTTTTAGTCGTTCACTTATTTAATGTGTCTTAAGTTTTAAGTTTATGGTATTATAAGTGCAAATGAACATATACTTAAAATGCCATCAAATGATAATACAATAATTTCGCCGACACAGGCACTAAATTGAAAGAGAAAGAAATGAGCACCAAGGCCCACATAGCGCCGTATGGCAAAAGAAGAGATGGATTCATTTGGATGGCTAAGTTGAGGAAGTGCACGGGAGGCAGCGTTGGATCGGGTTAAATGGCGTACAGCTGTTATGGTTAGCTGTGGTCGTGCAGCACCTCATGTACCAATTTGGCGGAACAAGAATTGATGATGAGGATAATAAGGAACGCATGTCTGTTATATCCCCAGGATCTTATATATAATTATATTGGAACACATTTCTATCCGAAAAAATATCCCGGGTTTGGAATTTCTGCTTATTTAACATCAAGCACAACGCTTAGCCGAGTAGTCATAGTAGCGAGCTTGATGTTTTCGTCAATTTGTAGTCTCGAAACCTGATTCCAATTAAAAACTATCGGGGAGATGGGATCATACATGATTTATCTGTCGAGAACAAAAGTCCTCTCGTTAGCATTGTGTGGAAGTCTGGAGAGGAAGGTACCAGTTCAGGTGTCGTCCTCGTCTATTGATCAAGATTCAAAATTACGAGCTCCGTCGTCAATAGTCCTCGTGTTGCTTCCAAGTGCGACGTTAATAAACGATCAATTAACTTTAAGAAAACTGACTTTAAAATAGTAGAAGTCATTTTTATTGATTTAATTTAAATGTTGTTGGTTATAATTTTAAAAAAAAGTCTCATACATAGTTATCAGTAAGATAGAAATTTCAATAAAAAACACTTTCTTCACTAAAAGGCATATGAACTAATCTGATTATATGACTATAGTAACTAACAACGTTTTCATAAGTCACTACGTAAAAATACGGTTAATACAGAATAAAGTTAACGAACTTTTTTCGTTTGTAACAGACCGATACTTCGCTCTGTCAGAATCCAATTAACATTTCTGCTAATTCAAATAATTAAGCTTGTTGATTAACTTTCTGCTGTATAAAAGGTGTTGCAGGGGAACTGTGATTTTACGTTAGAGCTTCCTTTTTCGCTGAAAAAAGAGATTTTCCATCCTCAGTAAATTGAGCAGGTAGTTGATCGTTCAAAATAATTATAAAGCTACTGGAAAAATATATATATATGAAAGAGAAAAGGAAGAAAGATTTAACTGATCTCTAGAACTTCTTAATTTTAACGAGGCTTTGATTTTTTCAGCCCCGTATATCGAAACATACAAAGTACTTCCCAAGGCCTGATATTATGAGTATCGAATGAAATGAAATATATTAGTTTTGTCTTATTTTGTACGCTCTGGATTATCGATATTTACATTGCTACTGTAAACAATATTCACCAAAGAAGAAAACAAACAATAACTTCAAAAAGAAAATCTAACATACACTCTATAACAAAAACAAAACAAAACAAAAAAAAAAATAAGCACAAAGAAGGAGTTGTCCGTTGGACACCAAAATTGGCGGATAGGAAAATTATATACAGAATAGAAAATGTTTGCTTTAATAGAATATGTTTGCTTTAATTTTAATTACATGTAGCTAATATAGTATTCAGTTAAATAATTTATCGTTCGTTCGCTTCAATTTTAATTACATTTAGCTTAAATATATTCAATTTAATAATTCATAGTTTGCTTCAATTTTAATTACAGTTATATTAAATATATTCAATTTAATAATTTCAATTTATTTGAATTTGAATACCGGAAAAGTTTACTATTGTCCATTTCTCGATATTTCATCGTTTACTTTAATTCACATATATAACTGAGTAATTCAATAATAATTATAAAAATAAAAGTGCTCCTTGGGTGGCTAAATCTGTTCTTTGAAAAACTTTGTATATAACTTTTATTTATTTTTATACATGTTTTTGATGTAATGTAATTACCCTATTGCATTAGGAATACAATTCCAAATTTTTGCGAATACAAATAAGATAATTAGAAGTTAAATTTTGTATCTTCTTTAAAAAAAAAAAAAAAAAAAAACCATTTTGAAACAGGTATTTAAGCATACATCAGTTGAAATGTTGAAAGTATTTTAATGTACTATTTAGAGGATGTTTCTCAATGAGTGGGTCAGTTACATCGACGGAGGTCATACAATGTTCCGTATTTTTTTTTTGTCGTATATATATAAAATTTCCTCTTCTATAATTTTTTGAAAAGGAATTTTTTTTCTTTCAGTTTTCCTTTCAAAATCGACATCACATTGTTCTCAATAACCTAAAGAGAACCGCAAATATCTTTTTAAAATAACTATTTTTTCTCTTCGTAGTTTGAATTTTAATGATTTGGTGAGATTATGACTCAACTTAGTCGGAGCAATGGAAGAGGAGAATCGAAACCTATTCTGGTAAGCGTATTCTTTGATATATTATAGATGTTGTTAGTATTCGTGGATAAGGAATTGATTTTGGTGGAGAGTGAGACACTTATTAGAGGATTAATAAACGCTATTTTGAAAGATAATTGATTATTTTCATTACTTCGTCTGCGCTTGAATTTAAGTAGAAATTCGGATATTGTGATTAAAGTAAACTTTAAGATGACAGACGAGACGGGTAAAAAGATACCATCACAACCCTTCATTTGTCTTTGCACGAGTACTTCGCCATCAGAATTCAAATGGTCCTATAAATAAAATCGAAATTATATGTGGCTCATAAATATACGTCGTCCAGTTTTTTTGTAATCCTGTCGTAATATTTGTAGTCCAACGTGTGTGAACTTGTTTAATTCTTTAACTTTTAGTTTACGCACGACGAGAAATAAAAGGAGTTACTCTTCTACCCCCATTTACCTGCTAAGCGCGAAAGATGTCAAAATCACTTACTTCTTTGATTTGGAGGTAAAAATTGAATTGTTTGCTACTGCAATACTGAATTAAGCTTTATTAAATCTATGGCGGCTACACTACCGGGCTCAGAAGTCATGGGAACTAGTTTAAAGGGCACCGATTTGCAGCTCCGGAGGCGAAATTTAATTTTATAATGCGGAAGAGCTCTATTTTTAGGTCACAGCCATCCTCAGGCAACTTTCTGTTTTATAGACGCTAAGTGGAACATTCGAGTATTGAAGGAAAAGTAGAGGCATGGGGAACCGGTTGCGCTCTCGCACGTGTGTAAGTCTCTGTGTTTGATAATAAAAAATAATTAAAAAAAACAACCGCTAACTTTTAACTGCTAAAATTAAAGTTGGCCATAAATATCATTACATTTGATCGCAGGTAAAGTGTAAAAATTTCTGTAATAAAATTTGTTTAAGTCATTGAACATTAATTGAAGTAAGCATTTCAAATAATGTTCAGCGATTTCAAGAAACCCACTTGCACAGAAATCTTATGTATTATGGAATTGCAAAATGTAACTGTAAAAACAATGTATTTTAAATATACACTCCTTTATTTAAGCCTGAATTGGTATATTATAGGAGAATAGAAGAAATAACGTGATGATATAGAGTGGACTGACTTTCTCAGATATTTTCAGGAAATAAGTGAGAAGGCACTGGTATCTCTCTCTTGGCAATGCATTTCTTGCAAATTTTATTTCATCTTATTGTACTTAGTGGTGTTTTTTATGCTTTATATCGGGTACTAATTCCTATAGTCCATTCCAGGAAGATTTTAAGAGATATATAATTCTCTATTGACTTTTTAATCTGTCATTTTGCTAATATGACTGCCTATACAAAAACAGATCCGTAACAAGTTGCTATTAAGTTGAAAAACTTAGAAATTTTCTTGAAAATGTTCTTTTCCTGAAGTTAGCATGTTCTTCTGACCAAAATCGGCTCTTTATAGAATTAATGTTTTTCCCCAAAATTTTGAGCCTTTATTTTTAAAAATTAAAATTACCCTTGCATTTAAATTAATGTCTAGGAGGTTTGATTAAGTAAGTTATGGAACAGTTTTATGGCTTTTTTGTAAGTTTGCTTATGAAGCAAATGTAATTTGAGCTCGTTAAAAATTTTCTTTGTGCTCTAAGAGATCCTTCGAGTGATTATTTTCAGAAATATAAATTTTTAGTTAATAACAGCTTGTAACATTTAAAAAGAATATTTTTCACTGTAGTCCAATGAGAAAGATAGTCCGCAACACAATCTGTGATGCGTTGAATACAAATGATTTTATTGTATATGATTTACTAAGTAACATAAGATGTAGAGTAATAAATTCTTGAATGGCAAAATTTTTTAAAACAAAAATGATAAAACTCTCTTATAATATTTAGATAACGTAACAAAAAAGGATCATAGATCTTTTTGATTTATGGTACAAAAAGATTGGGAAGAAATTTTAAGAAATGTGATTTTTTTTTTTTTTTTTAGAAAGAATGAAATAATTTGTGAAAATAATATTTTTCAAAAATGGTGCATAATTCCTTCAGATCTTGAACAATATTAGTTGTTTGAAATGGTACTTTGTTTATAGCAATTCGTTACACTTTTTTATACTGATTTCAAAAATTAATCATGCTTCTTTTTGTGTACAGAACTCCTATAGATAGTTTCCCCCCCTTTAATGTTTGGTTTAAATATTAAATTCGGACTAGATGGTACATATTGGCTTTAGATAACGAATCTCGTTACCTTGAAAAACGGTCCAGTGTCGAGGACGATACCTAATTTGGTACCTTTTTCTCTTGATTTCTGCATAATAACGCGGGAGGACTTTGTGGCTTAGCTCTCTTTAACGTGCGGTAATTACTGTTATTTCACACGGTCGGTCTTTGAGGAAATCAGTACTCGAACCCACGATCTGACTGAAATATAACTGATCTTGAGATTCCCTACTATGGCCATTAGACTATCACATCCCCTCATGAAGGAGAGATCATGAAACAATTTTCGAATAATGTAAGAAGTATCACCTCGTTAATTGATTGACAGTTTGTTTATTTTCGTTCACGCCCAGAAGTATTTGATTGGGATTGTTTATTAACGTTGCACACTTAGAAGCAATACGAACGAGGTCGGCCCCTGAGCTAGTACCTCCCTCTCCAGACTTCCACATCACGCCTACGAAAGGACTTGGAACCTCAACCAGATTTAATGTACATCATCCCCGTTACAAGGCGGGTCTTTAGTGGCGTGCTTAGTAGTTATAAGAGGGTTACTGACTATCGTAATTTTGAGCTATGGTTAAGTAACGAGGACGACACCAGGTCATATATTCCACTCTCTCCATTTCCACACCATCTTAACGAGAGAGCTTGGAGTCCCGACAGATTTAACGTGCTTCAGCTCCACTGCACGACTGCTCTTTAGTGATACAGAGATTCGGATCTACGACTTAACTGAAACAGCCCCCTTCATGAACTCGCGACCATGACCATTCGGCTACCGTGGCCGCATCACCTCGTTAAAATAAAAAAACTAAATACTTTAAACCATGGGTGTCTAAACTATGATCATTTGAGGGCCGCATTGCAAAAAAAAAAAAAAAAAAATTCCTGGACTACGCATACAATATTTTTTCAACAAATTGAAATAAAAATTAACTCCTTATGTAGTTTTATTAAAATAAATTCATTTCTTTTTATTATATAGATATGTATATGTACATATTTATATTAAATTTGTAAAAGTTTCGTTTCATTTAGTTTGGATTTCATAAAGATGGAAAAAATTCGAATTAATGAGATGAATGAATTTGCTTTTGTTGAACAAGCATATCGATATCGGGTTCGATAGACGAGGTTGCAATTCTTAATGCATTTTCAAGATGTTTGTCAGTGATCATTATTCTCTTTTTGTTTTTTGTATGCTTCATTCTTCAATCCACACAGAATTCGAAACGTAATTTCTCATGGCATACTAGAATGTTTTTACTTAATTTTTATTTTAAAATAAATGTGAAAGAATCGATTATATACGAAAAATATTGCAAACATCTATTTTTTCAATAAAAATGTATAAATTTAAATATTTTCATAATAAGCGTTTGGGCAGCATTTTAAACGCTTTTGGGCAGCACTTTAGACAAGTATGCTTTAAACGCATATTTGAATTACTAAAAAAATGTTAATAAAAATTTATAAAATTTTCATTCTTGTGCTCGCTTAAAGTTACCACTAATAAAGCGGGCATTTAAAACAAATATAAATATAAAATTCTTGAGTAATTTTACGGTAAATATTACTTTATAAATTATTAATAAGCAATTACTGAAAATTTCTAGTGGATGAAAGTTGCATAATAATTACCATGCTTTCAAAGTGCGAGTAAAGCAAAGCTCTCAAAATGAATATGATTGTATTTAATGTAGCATATCACAAAAAGAACTAAGCCTAAAGAACAAGAGTGTGCTTTCGAAATAATTGCACAACAGACCTCTGCCTCATCCAATTATAAAATAGATTGTACTATTTGTTGCTTAGCAACATTTAGCATCAATATCAGCAATCCAGATCATTCATTTCAGAAGGTCATTGGTATATATGACATACGAAAAACTGTAATCAAACCTACGATACATGAGTCTAAGCTCACCAATTTCGAAGGAAAATTTCATTGACTGAATAAATACATTTTGGTTTTACAACTTCTAATTATGAGCAACAAGTGAAGCTTTCAATTTAAATGTTATTGAATATAGCATCAACAGAAAAATAAATAAATATTATTTTTTGGTAGGAAAGATATATATATATATATATTAACCATTCGTTCTAATAAGGAAGTAATTATAGTACTTTGTAGCAAATTAAATTTTTAATTGAATGCCCAAGCAATTGAAACAATTAATACGTAAACTTTGAGGAAATATATGCTCGCATTTTTAATTAAATTTTAGAGATTGATTAGATATAGAGAAAAAGCTTATTGAAGATTAAATACCATTGAAAAAATCTTAAGTATACTGTGCATGAATACAAGTAAAGTTGGAGGTTTTCTTAACGTTGCTGTTATAACCAACACGAGGGCTACTGGTGACGGACCTCGTAATTTTGAACTTTGGTCAAGTGACGAGAACGATATTTGAGTTCTGGCATCTCCCTCTCCAAACTTCCCTATTACCAATGCGAGGACTTGGTAATAACTACCAATGAGAGGATTTGGAGCTTCAATAGATTTACTGGGCATCAGCCCCGGCTACATGGCTTGTATGTAGTGGCATCAAGGCTCAAAACCACGATTCGACGGAAACAACTCCGGTTGTGAGTTCGCGATCAGACTCACTAGGATATCGCGGCCATAAATGAAGAAAGAGTTATGCTAATAAGTATTAAAAATATTGTTTAATATAACATAAAAATAACTTTGAATGGATGATTATAAGAAAGTTCACTCGTATTTTAAAAAAAGTGAATTAAACATTGCTTAAAATCATGTGGAAAGTAACTGTGTGAATTCTTAAGTAGTTTATTTGTGTTTATTTGAATTCTTATATAGGATTTATAAATTTTTCTTATAACTTGTGAAATTATATATTATCTATTTATATCACATAGACTTTTATGTTAATGTGTAAATTTTAGTTTTAGTTAAAAAAAAAAAAAGAGTTGTATATTTCAATATCAAAGTAATTATGCAATAATTTAATTTTGAATTATTTTTTTCGTGACATTTGGTAGAATAAGAATATCAATTTCTTAATCTTGTGTTTGAGAATTACTTGAAACACGTTTTAGAATTATTATTTTGGGGGTTAATAATAGGTAGCAAATGTAAAGTGGCTTTGATGCAGAATAAATCTTTTTCCTATTTATGAGATTCAGGGAATTCTCTCAACAATTCATTTTTTTTATTAGCGTCATACTTAGAAGCAACACGAAGGCTATTGGCGACAGATCTCATAATTTTGAACCTCGGACAAGTGACAAAGACGACTCTAGAGCTCTCTAGCACCTCCCTCTCCAAATTTTAACGCCAACGGGAAGACTTGGGACCTCGACAGATTTAACATGCATCAGCCCCACAACACGGTAGATGTTAAGTGGCATTTGGGCCCGAACTCACTACTCAACAAAAACAACGCCGGACACGATTCGTGACCATGACCACTAGGCTACTGTAACCACACTAGGAGAGTGATATAAAATTCAGTGTCCTCGTGCTGAAGAGTATAAATCAACAGCAACAAAAAGCATTTATATACCATTTATTAGCCACCCAAAGGGCTATTTTTTAGGTTGGGCGTTTTTGCGTACCAGACAGCTTTTCAATTTTTCAATTTTGCTTCAATTTAATTACATTTAGCTTAAATATATTCAATTTTAATAATTTATCGTCTGCTTTAATTTTAATTACATGTAGCGGATATAATACTCAATTTGATAATTTATCGTTTGCTTTAATTTTAATTACATCCAGCTTAAATGTATTCGATTTAATTACTTATCGTTTCCTTTAGTTTTAATTACATGTAGCTGATATAATATTCAATTTAATAATTTACCGTTTCCTTCAACTTTAATATCGGAAAAGTTTACCATTGTCCATTTCTCGATATTTCATCGTTTACTTTAATTCTTATATTTAATTGAGTAATTTAATAATTTTTAAAAAAAGTGCACATTGGGTGTCTAAATCTGTTCTTTGAAAAACTTTGCATATAACTTTTTATTATTTTTATTCTTTAAATTTCCTCTTTTTTTTAAAAAAAAAAAAGTTTTTTTTTTTTTTTTTTTTTTTTTTTTCCTTTCAAGTGAAAGAAAAAGAAATTCCGGAAAACGGAAGGAAAAAATAGTACACGAAACTAAAGGACTTATCTCAGGTTACAATTTTTTAGAATTAATATAATCTTGTTTTATATTCTAAAAATAAAAATATCTAGCATAATGTCGCGAGAAAATAATGAACTGTTAAGGATTTTAAGCAATTTGGAAAAATATAGTTATTTCATTAAAAAAGTTCGATTAGATTTTTCCTACTGTAAAGATGTTGTGAAAATGAAACATCTAAGCTACAGACATTTTTTATATAAACCGGACGCAAGTTTTTGTTAAGCTGTTAATTGAAGTAACTTGAAACACGAAGTTTTATAATTTTGGAACTGAGTTCTTTCACTGATTGTCCTTTCGAAACTTAGCGACTTTCTGACCTCCAGAGAAGGAACGAAGTTTATTTTTTTATTTTTTTCAATCGTTTTCTTCTCTCCTTGGCTTCGTTTCAACTGAAGGCGAGAATAAAACGAAACTTTTCTTAATCTCAGATTAATTCCTTTCACTTCTTTTTTGTTTAAACAAGTACAAGTTTAAAAACTATTAAGTGAATTTTTTCCCCCTCGCGTCAACAAAGAAACATTTTTCAATTTTTTTCGAAGTCAGTGTCGACATAGAAGAAAGAAGAGAAATTAAACACTCACCATTAGTTCACTTTGCTAAATAGTAAACACCTATTTTTCGAAAAGAAATTAGACATTTTTTATCACTTGTTGTATTACTTCTTCATTTATTCATACGTCAATTTTCACGCTGTGCCTAAATTGCTTTATTTTCTCATAAATATTTTCTATTTTATGAAACATTTTTCCGCTTCTTAAACCTGCTTGAAAAATAAAACAAGAAACTATGCTCTTAAGTTAAGAGCGTAAAAATGATGCTTTTATTATAAAAATATTTTAAATATAAACTAAGTAATTTGTAGTTTTTTCGAAGCTTTTTCAAAAATTCAGTTTTTTTTGGATTTCTTAGAAATTTAGAGGTATTTTATTTCACAAATTTTCTTAGCATAAATTAAGACTTGTAAATTATTTATTAACTTATAAGCGCTTTATATTTTCTTCATGAGAACAACATAAATGATTTTAATAGCGATGGATTTTGTGTAACATTTCATACTAATGAATAGTTAAAGGAATTAACTCAAAGATGGAAAATGAAATTATTTCAAATACAAGATAATCTTAAAATGAAGTTCCATGCATTTTATTATATGAGATCATTGAATATATAAAAATGCAGAGATATTTATTGCAAAGTTCGCTATGAATTTGCGTTAAACAGATATATTAAAAAGAACCATCTTTCCAAACATCATTCTGAAAAAGTTAAGTGATTAAGTTCGTTATGTAATTAAAAAAAATTTCTCTTTCATATGTGTAGTGAACATTTGAAAAACATCAGCTTTTAAATACAATGAGCTTTCTTCTGAGAGATTGTATAATACTCTTTCTCTATATTTTTTTTTTTTTTCAAGCTGTTACGATTCTCAATCATTCATATTACATAATGCAAATTTACATTCAACGAAAATTATTTTTGCAGTTTTTCTATGCTAGTAAAAGGAGCATTGTAGGCATATTAAACCTTTTAAGGAATTTTTGACCTATTTAAATGTTTTTCTTCCTAAAAACATGAATAATTTTTAAAATATGCTATATGGTTTATTCAAATTACTATGAATAAAGTTAACGTTCTTGATTTTCTTTTAAAAGGTGCATTGAATCTAAGAAAAGTAGATAAAATATATGATAATAGCAATAGTTGGGTTAATTTTCCTTTTCAAAATGGGAATAGTTTCAAGAAACTATATCGTTATAAAAAAATCAGGTTTTACAAGTTCTAAATTTATTCAGAAATTTTTTAAGACATAATTTTAAAAAATTAGAGGCAATAGGAAAATTATATGTTGTAATTTGCTAATATTAATAACCTTTTAATTATTCTGTTTCAATCATAGTACATGAGATTTTAAAAGTAAAAAAAAAAAAAACTAAAATTAGACATAATATTACATTTTCACTCAAAAGAGAATAATAATACATTTTGCTGATTCAAACCACTCTAACTAAATGTTATATATTTTTATATATAAACCTTTTTCGATTAGCTTTAAGATTTTATACAAATTGAATTTTAGTATTTTTGATTTTAATAAAGATGAAAGTATCTCTAAGCTTTTCCATCTCCTTTCGAATTAATTTTGTTCTTAACAGCAGAATTGCGTTAACTTTTTATTGCTCAATGAGTCAAATTTTATCGTAAATTATTTTCGGGATTTTATTCAGTTTCTTCTTTTTAGGTTGCTGACATTATTATAATTTTGATACGTGTGAAACCCAAAACTATAAATAATTTTATACAAACAAAATCTTCTTATAACAAAAATTTTGTGACCGTGGTAGCTAGTGGTCATAGTCACAGATTCTTGGCCGGTGTTGTTTCGCTAAATCATGGGTTCCCCTCTTGATGCCTCTAAAGATCCGCCGTGGAGCAGGGTTGATGCACGTTAATTCTGTCGAGGCTCCACGTTCCCTTAATGAAGAGGTGCGGAAGTTTGGAAAGGGAGGTGCCAGCTCAGATGTCGTCCTCATCACACTTGACCGAGGTTCAGAAATATGAGGTCCATCGCCAATAGCCCCCGTGATGCTTCTAAGTGCAACGTTAATAAACAATCAAAGAGCAACAAATGTCTTTTAACTCCACTTGAATATCTTTCATTAAATTCTATTTCATTAACTAATTATTTAGTTTTGAATCATTTAACCTTAAATGTATGATTATTTGTTTCGAATTAAATAAACCCGTTTATTGTAGGAAAATAGTCATAGGTTATGTAAAAAATAAATTTAAAAAATCCAGGTAATAACATGGAACATTTATTTTGAAAAAAAACTTGTATGTAGACATTTGGTAACATACAGTATTTTCCAAAAATCTAGCTTGCATCTAACATAATTTTCAAATACAACATCAAACATTGATAGCTTACCTGACAATAGATGAGGAGTAATTTTTTAACAATTAGATAATCCCTCGATATATAATGGAAACTATCTCTTCAAGTAACACAATGAACTTCATCACACCCTACATTCAATTGTCATAAAACGATATAACTTACCCATCCAAAAGGAATGTCAACTTTTTTCTTTCACACATGATTCATTGTCAATGGTTATCAACATGCGTTCGAAACCGACACACTTGGGGTTTTGAATACAACTTAGTGAAACTGTATGTAGACAATTGGTAACAATATGCATTTAAGGGTTAAAGCTCGTATTTATTAATTAAAAGTCGCACCAAATTGGTGTTAAATAATAAGATCTTGCACGTTTTACATAGTCGATGATCTTGAATCGTTCATCTGCAACCTCACGTATATCTTTATACTATTAATAAAGCATCTATTTAACAGTATTTTATTGTATTAAAACTAAGTTTCTGTTTCTTTGTGTGTTTCAATTAATGACGAATTTTAATTTAATTAATATATTTTCTCTGGTGTTATGATAATTTATACCAAGATTATTGTCTATTTTGCAACAATAATACCAACGTACCGGAATACATGTAAAAAACCTTTCTTTTATGCGCTGTTTTTCATATAAGGTACTCGTTACATTTCATATGATATTTCACTGAATCTTAACACCATGTATTAAAATTGATATGAATAAGGAATTATGGATGTGCAATTAATTCTCATATCTTTGTACAGGAGGATATGATGAATCTAGTTAAAACAATACCCATTCGAAAATCATTAAACTAGTTCCACAAGTCTATTCTGATTGTCGAAATCTATTAACAGTTTCTCATGATTTACTGTGATTTCAACAAAAGTAAAAGCTCGAATAGGCTCGATGTTAATCGATTTTGTGGATTACATCTCAGAGATTAAATTACGGTATTCCGTTTCCCCTCTCAGTAGGACATAAACATAGTTCTTGTCGACGCCAGATGGCGCCGATCACGAAATACAGGACAAATTCAGGATAAACGGAGACGGATGTTTCTATCCAATCCCAATTTCATCACGCGCCTTCTCCGGTAAGTCCGGTTTTCCCGTAAAGGTAAGGAAAAGTTTCACAAGTTCCCTTCTTTTAAGTTAAGAGTTCAAAAACTTCTCCGCTCGTAAATAAAAGTTAAATAACCGATAGAAAAAAAATTGGTTACTTATTTTAGATTTAATTTTTCTTCTAATTTTTGGTTCTTTAATTTCAAATTGGTTGTTATAAAGTTATAAGTGCGAGCGCCGCGCTGTTTTTAGCGCCATTAAAAGGAGATTTTCGTTCTGCTATAAGTATTCGAAATTTTTATATACTTAAAGCAATATTTATTGATATTTGTCTCTTAATTTTGTTGTTGCATTTATAGCTAAGTGTATTTAAGAAAATCGTATCAAAGGGGGAAATAATTTGTAAAATTTCTTATATTTTTATTTTTAATACTTTATTTTGTATTTCCAGCATTTTAGGTTCAGATATTTTTATTAAAATTCCCAATTATGAAATATTTATCAAATTTGTTATTAGATTTTTTTTTAAAATGAAATTATTAAATAATTGGTGATACCTGTTTATAGAAATTTAAAGATTTGTTTTTATAATATTTATTATTACTATTAGAACGAAAAACAATGTTATTATACGTTATAAAGTTCTGAAACAGTATAAAAATTAGACGAAGTTGATTTTAGGGGTAAAAAAGTTGGATTCTTGATTTTATTTTACTTTTATCTCTTTTTTTAATGCAAATTTCTTACATTAAAACTAAATACATACTTTATTAAGTAAAATTTTTTCTTTCACTCTAAAAGTTGAAATTACTTTAAAAATAATAATTGCTTCAAATATGTTCATAATATTACTTTAGTAATCGGAAAGTATATAATTTTTTTTGAAATGTCAAATATCTATATATATATTCTTATCTTTTGTATAACACACACACAGATATGTGTGTAATATTATTTTTCATTTGATGGCAAATAATTTTTTTGTTGCTAAAAAACTCAATTGTAAGATATTTAAGATATGTTTAGATATTTAAAACTTTTAAAAAGTGTCTTATTTCATGACAAAGTAACGAATTTGAAAAAAAAAGGAATAAATTTGTTAAAAATGTATATGAATTATTACGCTTTATTTTATTATTATCCTTATCAAATTGTGTTGCTGGAGAGGTGTAAGGTTTGAAGCTTAGATAAATTATTGTTTAGCTTTATTTAGATCTTTTTTAGTTTTGTACAAAACTTAATATTTTAAAATTAAAAATTCGTCATCAATATTATTTAAGGTATATTTTAGTATGATTTAATTTTTAATTCATAATATGTTTGAAAAACTTTTAATTTCCTTTTTATCTTTAAAATTACTCATACCTAAAATAAATTTGGGATTACAAAAGCAAATTTTTGCTTAAAATAAAAGTACAGTTCATTCTATTTATCTCTAACTAGCTTTTAGGTGTTATTAATTACTTAAAGAATTCATAAGCGATGGCAACTCATTTGCGCGTTTCATAAATAAAAAAAAAATTAAATCATGCGATGTACAATTAAACGATTGTAAAATATTTAAAAATCAGAATATTGTTAGTTCTAGGGTTTTTAACTTAATTTTCTTTTAAAGTATATTTAAAAATGGTGTCTCAAATTCGGTTTGGGAATATGAAAATGAATCAAACTCAAATTTAACGATATACTGAAAAATGGTTTCGAAGCTTTAAAAAGCAGATCAAACTTCTAACCCTCGCACTCTTCAACATATTCAATACTTTGATCATATTATCAGGAAAATTATAGTTTAAATAAAAATCATACCCTTGATAATAAATTATTTACCTTTTTCTTGGTATAAAAGACTAAGTTTCAATAAAATTATTTTAAATGGAACGGAAAGAATGGTTTTTTCTTTCTTCTTAGGATTGTTATTTAGCTTTCCGAGACTCCATTTATCGAATGATGTTACAGTTTCTAATCAATATAATTTCAACATAATGATTTTACATGCAAACGTTTTAAGTTTTAATAACTGATTTCTCAATGGGATAATTTATGGAATATTTTAATATTGTATTGGAAGTCTAGAGACGTAAGTCATTTCATCGAAGTATGATACAAACCAACAGTTATCATTGTCATTTTTAGTCTTTTACCGTTTCTTTGTAGCGCTTTTAGGGTTTTAAAATTTAAAAACTATATGTAAATTAAAATTTCCTTTTCAAAATAAAATTAACCAAAACATGAAAAACACTTGTATAACTTGAAATTGAATATAATATTATTATTTTTATTTAGATTGCTTGATATTTGATTGTTTATCACTATAACTTTGTATTGATTTTATTATCAGTAAAGAAATAATATCACATTTAGTTTCAAATAATTAGTTGGTCTATCTACAAAGTATGAAATATAAGAAAAATATTTATATTTGTTAATCAAAACAAATAAACTTACTACACAAAATTAAGTTCTTAACAAAAAATTCATAAGCGCCCTTCAAATTAATTAAAATTTTACATTAAACTAATTTATGAAAATATTGCTTTTTTTTCAGTTTCCCCCTCCGAACTGGATCAAGAGCTTCCTATTTTGATAAATAGTTTCCTAAAATGTTTTATTTAGATATAATTTTTATATTGCAAATAATCTCACTTTCAAATTAAATAATTTGGGGAATTTTTTAAGCTCTCAGTAACAAAGCAAAACTTTCAAATTTCTTATCGGCTTAAACTGCCATCATTTAAAAGTTATGAAGCTGAACTTTGCAAATAATTTGAAAATCATTTGAATAATGTTATACACTTTTATTGTCTATAATGTAATACACTTTAATCTCAGTTATTCTTAAACAAAATTCTCTAATTTACTTCAAAATAAAATAGGCTTTTATGACTATATATATATATATATATATATATATATATATATATATATATATATATATATATATATATATATATATATATAAATACCTTTAAAAAAGATTAGAATACCTGTAGTACAAAAGTTCAAATTATAAGAATAACTCTTAAAATCATTGCAAAAATCCATCAATTCAAAACTCTTACATAAACTTTTTTAAAAAAATTTTCATGCGCAATTCAAAAATCATTTTGCATTTAAAATACTTAAAGGTAAAGTAAAGATACTGTAAGGAACTTACATTGTTTTATTAAGAAAAATGAGAGAGATAAATGCTAAAAGATCTGAGCTCAAGCTCAAAACCAAAGAATTATAGATTGTGAAGATATGTTTCATTATCACAATGTTAAATATATTTTTTAAAATTCAAAATGCTTTTTTATTGTGTAACGAACTGGCGTCGTTTTTTGTATTAGACGTAATCACTTAAAAAAGAATAGCCTTAATTAAGTATTTTAATCTGAATATACTTAACTAGTATATTCAGATTCAGAATAAGTTCAATCAAAATAAATTAAGAATGTGGAGCGTTTAATTAATTGTGTCAGTAACCAAATATTTTAATAGAAAATTCTACTTATTTTAATAACATCAAACAGTAGGGCGGTGAATAACCGGATCAATTTCCAGAAGATTTCTTGTGATGAGATCCTGGTCGGGTATTCACTCTTAGAATATTACTTCACTAATACAGTGTGCCTATTAATATCACTAAGTCTTCTATCTCCTTCTATTTGTAATATCTCTATTACCTCCTTTCTCCAGAAATATATCATTTATTATACTTCTTATGTGGTAATACTAATTTACATAAGATGCAATTGTTTCCGAAAGCGAAGTTCTTATATCAAACATCGTAGTAAACTAGCCTCAGAGGTTAGTTAAAGGAAAATACAAATGAGAACCCATTACAACTGTACGTTCCAACAAAATAAGGAGTCTATAGCAAAGAAGCAAAAATAATTTACTTTGTATTAAAATAATCCTCTTGAGAAGGTACTTCAGATTTATAAATAAAATTAAGAGTTACAATCTGACAAAATCTTGAGGGTTATCTACACAGAGCATAATAGTGCATAAATTAATAAGGTTGTATTAAAATACGCACACACGCGCGGGTGTATGTGTATGTAAATTTAAAATAAGCTTGAGTAAAAAACCAGTACTTTGAAACTGATAAAATTAAATTTGCCCATATATCTTACTGCATATGATAGCAGTTAATGCAAGGTGTAAAAATTCTTGTAATAAAAGAGCAATAAAATTTAATCAAACAATTGAGCATCATTTGAAATGTGCATTTCCATCTAAGGTTTTATAACACATCGATCAATAACTCCCGAGACTAACCCAGAGATGGCGCTCGTAGTAAACCAGTAACCAGGTCTTTCTAGAGTACTAACCTTTGCTTGAAACGTGTCAAAATTTTAAGTCGATCGGACCAGGAAAAAGGTTTTTTGAAGTGAAGTGAAAAAGGTTTTTTCCAAGTGGGTGCCGCAATTGCTTTCGATGGAACAAAAACAGCAACGAGTCGATGATTCAGAAAGCTGTTTATCGCTATTTACTCGCAACAAAAAAGATTTCTTGCGAAAAAAAAAAAAAGAAAAAAAATTTTTGGGAAAAAAAAAAGTTTTGGAAAAGCGTTGGAACGATTGTATCACCCTAAAAGGTGATTAACAAAAGGTGTTATGTTGATGAATAAAAAAAAAAAATTGCAAAAAAAATGTTGTTTTCAATTTTAGACTCGGGAGTTATTGATCGATGTGTTATAACCCACGTTCTCACAATTCTTATATACAATGTATCTGTGAAGATAAAAAGATACACTCAAAACAATTTACAGACTAAAAATTTATTATTAAGACTTCTATTCTTTGATTTTTGAATAGTGTAATAGCAATTATATATGCTTAGAAGAAAAGTGATCCATTATGAAAACGTAGTATAACTAATTAACTCTGAACTAAGGAAATAAATTGAGATAATAAATTGACATAAAAACTCTTTATTGGTTATCACTCGTAAAATTAAGAAAATGAAAGAAATTTAGAACTAAGAAATTTGTCTAAGGGTTTCAAAGCACGCAATTTTTAATACTTTTATGAGAAAAACAGTCATGAGCACATCTTTTTTGAACGTTGCCAATAAAATTTTCTTCTGTTTTACTTTGGAGTTTTCATACCTTGAATGACGAATTTGTGTTAATCATTTCTTGCATCGTAAAGTCAAATAATATTACAAGCACTTTCGTTTTTTAAATACAACTCTATTTTTGTAATTCTTATGAGTAAAGATAACTATGCATGTTATTTATAAATTAATTCAAACTGTTTAAAATATTTTGGCATTGGAGGAGATAAAATATCAATGAAGAAAAATCTATTTCATAAGTATTATAGTAAGTCTTCTATTCAGTTAATTAGAATTATATGACTGCAATATGATAGAAAAAATAAACATGAAAATTATGAAAATTACATCCCCATCTTTTTGATAAACGCATGCTTGAAAAATATTTAAAACCTACAAAATTATTTTCATAATAGGAATTATAGATATTGTTACGATGATTTAAAAAAAAATCGGTATTTTTGAGGCTTATTACAGGGAATAATACTTTAAAGTAACGGTAAATAAGTAAATAGATACATATAAGAACGATAACTTAAAACACACAAATTCTTACATATGCCACTTTATTTTGTATTGCAACAATCAAATTTTCTTCAGATTTTTCAAAATAGAATGCAGAGATATAATGATTCTGTCTCCGTAAATATTCATATGTAAATAAGGCTCAACAGATAGAAAATTGCTTTGGGTTTAAATTTGTTTTTTATTCATAAACACAATGCTACTACTTTTACATAAAATTCCAATTTATATATTTTCCGATCTCCTCCTCTGGTTTTGAAATATAGACAAGTTTTTGTTCGAACCAAACATTTTTCAGTTGCAAAATTTTGTAGACTTTGATTAGATTTTTCTGAAAATAAAGCTGTCTTTCAGACAATGTAATAACACAAAAAATATTCACATTTTATCATTTAAATTATATATTTTTTAATCATGGCTCACAATAAATTAACTTTTTCATTCACTCAATTTACATTCTTTTGTTGCATTTGATAAGATCAAATAATTTTAAGATCATAAAGTTTTTCGCGTTAAGAAAACTTAATTTTCAAACCGAATGATGATTTGATTTCTATTCTATTTAAGTGTAACTAAATTCCTGAATATTGAAACCTAAAATTTAAGATCTTGAATTTTTCGCAGATTCTATGATTATGGCTCATGTTTGGTAGAAACATTAATACTTTCTTTAAAGATTATATGTATAATCTGATGTAATTATGTAAAAATAGACGCAGAGATATTTATTTTATTTTACGGAACTTTTTTCTGATCCTTCAAATATTCTGCTATTTAGATTTTTTTGTATTCATAAATAAAAATAAGCGACGAAAGGAACACGTAAAGTAAAACAATAAACGAAAAAACAAATGAGAAAATAGAAACCTTACAACTCCAATTACAATTAAATGTTAGTAAAATAATTATTATTTGTTGAGTAAATTCTCCACAAAATATGAATATAAATTTATATATGCAACATTTTAAGGATTGCAATTAAAGTTCAATCACAATTAAATATCAGTAAAGCGATAATTATTTGTGGGGTAAAACCTTGATGCAAAGATTTTAATAACTGTTTTATTCAATAATTATTTTCATTGCTGTTTCCATCATTTAATAATTATTTTTCATTATTGTTTATCTCCTTTAATAATTATTTTTCTCCATTGTTTCTGCAATTTAATAATTATTTTTCATTATTTAATTTAATAATTATTGTTTCTAAATTTTGAACTGAGTTAGCGTAGATATATGCAAAAAGTAAAATTTTTGCTGAAACATCTCTAATAATTTTTGATCATGAGTTCTGATATTAATTATCTCCTTAACTGCTTTTGATCTTTACTTACTTGAATTTCAAATTTTTTTTTATCATACTATGTCCTCAAATTGAAATCCTTTTCCTTAAACTTCCTAGTTTTTATTTTCTTTTTAATTTGAAATTTATCTCTCCTTACGCTCGAAATAATAATAATAATGATAAGATACTAGACATATATATTTTTCCGAGTTCGCATGATGTATTGTATATATTTTACTCAAATATTTCAATATGAGAATTCAAACTTCACATAAAATTATAAAATATCTTGAAAGAAACATTAGTTATACCACATATTATTTATAAAATCATAGGAGGATGATAGATTAAGTAATTCTAAAATACAAAGAAAACTACTTATAGTTTTCCATGATGCTAAAAGGAGAGTAAATAACTGTTCTAAAATTGTTTTAATGCATTTCATTTAAGCTGGTTTATACTCTTTTGCGAAATATATGTACATGAGTTGAAGTTTCTCACCTCTTACCTTAATTTAAAAGCAAGTGTTAACAAAATCAACAATTAAAAAAGGCAATTCAGCTTGTGTAATTTTGTTAAAAATATTTAATTTCCTTGATTATAATGTTTTATTATCAAGCGAGTATTATTTCAAACTTTTGTGCAATGCTAAGAACATTTTATTATTGTTTATTTTTCATAAAAGTTCAATTTCAAATATATATCAATGAAACAATAATTATTCGTTATGTAAAACCTTGTAAATATTTAAATAATGACGATGTATCAGCAATTGATTATTATTTTTTAACAAATTTGTTTACCTAAGTCCTTCTTAAGTTTTAATTAATCTTTGCTCCGAATACATTTTTTGTAAGCCACGAGACAAACTAATCTTTGCTTGTGTGTAAAGATTTTTTTTTTCCTTCAGAAGTATTAAATTAAATGAAAATATTTAATCAACTGTTAAAAGAATTAAAAGTTCGTTCAATTTTCTCTTCCGCGTTGCTTTTAGCTAAATTTTTTCACGTCTCTAAATTTGAGTTACCTTGATATAAACATTCTCTAAATTAAAAATTAATGGAACAACTTAATTAAAATTACTGAAGCAATATTTTCACTTTACAATATTTGAAAATCTAATCACCCTATGGGAGCTGGTTTTTTTCTCTCTTAATTATATCCTAAGATAATAATTAACACAATCAAAAGTCCGTAAGGTTACTTTGTACTTTCTTATACGGTTGATATGGAAGCATATTTAAGGCATTGAGTAAGGCTATACGAGCATAAAATTAGCTAAACTTTTATCTTCTGGTGAGAAAGTTTTTGACAAAATAAAGTCAATAAACGCATTTACTTTTCCTAATTATGTTCATGATGAGCAATTAACGCGAGAATAATGTTTTACTAGGTCTGCACACAAGACATAAGTCTTATTTTCCTTTGTTCCCAATAATAAAATCAGTGAAACTAGATACTAAGTTTTCGATTACCCTTATTCAATTTTCCGACACTCTTTTGAACTTTTATATTTTATTACTAATCCAAACATTTTTTTTTTTATGTGTGATCGGATGTTTTGCTTCCTTATACTCAATACAGAAAACAAAATTCCACTTATTTTAGAAACAAAATTCATACAAGTTGTTTAATCTATTTTAAATTAAAAATTATGAAGCTTGAAATTTACAAATTAACATACATATCTTTCAAAAGGATACCCGAAACAATTTGAACAATGCGAATCTTAAAAATAGCACTGAATTTTTTTTAAAAAAGAAAATATTCCGAAAACCTTTTCACAGAATGTTTATTGTCTAGTTTCGAATAAATAGTAAGTTTTTACATAACTTACAAGAGCAACTTATGTGTCTTCAAAGGACACTGTTAAGCGAGAGCAAAAAAGATGCTTTAGCTCTAATCTGTAAAGTAATAAAACAAAATACTTATTAACTTTAATTCTTTAAAAGAAATAAGAATATGTAAGACAAAATATTCTTTAGTAACTTTTATTATAATATAGCACAATATTCATAAAATAACGTGTTTGATAGCAGTAATCTATAAAAGAGCTCATTCTCCTAACGAAATTTATAGGAGAACGATTATTTATTATTAATTTTACTGAAACAGCTTCAATGGCATTTTTTTTCATAATTAAACAGGAATTTATCACCAGAAATACTGTTGTTATCTTTTAGTTAATACGTTGTTTTTTATATTGAAACGAGTACTATTCTTAATCAAATTACTATATATCGCGTCTTTCTTTGATGTGGGTAATGATATTTCTGTTTGTATTTTTGATTAGATAAATTTGTTTGTAGAATTTTTTGTAATCATTTTCTTTAGTTATCCACATTTTTCTTTTATTTTACTTACTACTGCACATATTTGTTTTTAGCTTAATTTTTTCTATGTAGTATAGTTTCTTAGTTTTCTTTGATGTTCATATTTCTAGATGTTTGCAACAATCTTATTAATTGAATCACTGAAAAAATTTCTTAATAAAATTCCTTTATCATTACAAAATTCTAGATATCTCCGTATATTTTTTCACACACAGCAATATCATTATTAAATAAAAATAGTTCCGTAAATAATTTTTGAAATCTGAGCTTTTTTCCTAACATTAATGCATTCTTCGACTTCGAATTGAATAGATTGTTCTTATTTTTCCACGAATCTAAGTTGAATATGTACGAAAGGCTCAAATCAAAGCTAAAAAAAAGTAATTTCTTTTTAAATTTATTTATAAAATACACTTTAAAAATAAGAATTAGTTTCAAAATACTTTTGATTTCAAACTCCCTTTTTAAAATTTGGATACTGGTAGTAGTTGCTCATATATCTATATAATAAAGATACTGTGTAAAAAATTTCCACAAACATTTTATAAATTTATCATTTTATAATCAAAAATTTAAACTGAATTCTAACATATCTAAACGAGACTTGAGAAAATATTATTTCTATAATTTTTTTAAAATGCCTATATGAAAAACTTTCAAAATATTTTCAATATTAAATATCCTATGATAATTTTCAGGATATTTTAAAATATAATTTTATATTTTACTGGGTTTTAATTTCATTTTTGGTCTAATAACAAAATTTTGGTAATTAATAAAAAAAGTTGGTTATATATTTTTCATGCATATACTATGTCGTAAGTAAATTCAGGAAAGTTTTATTCATTATAAGAAGGAATGAAAGAAATGGATTTGAATTTCAGGGTCGCAGGTAAACTCTAATCCTGAAAAGATGTTAGATTCTTCCAGGATACGAACAAATTTCGAGCTGTTGCCTAGCAACGTAAGAAAAAAAGCTTTCAGTTTTGAATGTAAAGTATCCATCAAGAGTTGATATTTTCCTTGCAATGAAATAGCAACGTTTTACAGAATGGAGCGAATTAATTATTTTTTTCCCTTCGTTTTTCTATGGTAAAAAGTTACTAAATCCAAGAAATGTACAGTTTTCTTAAGAAGGAAAGATGCCTTCAATTTTGCAGTGTCATTTTTACATTTTTATTTCGTGCCTTCGTTAGTTTACTATTTTTTCCTTACCAATCTTTATTAAGATATGAAGTTATTGTGTTAGATGAGAAGACTCAAATCCTTGAAATTTTTACAAAGTAATTTCATTTCTAAAAATTTAATGGTATTCTTGAGCAAAAGGTAGAGTAAAAACTCATTCAAAAACTCTGTAATGAAAAGAACAAGTTGTAGAAATTCTGAAGACATAAGTTCGTGATTTAGAGTCATTGTATAATTAAGACGATTTTTAGAAATGTTAATTTTAGTCCTAGAATATGTTTGTTTGTTGACTTATTGGTTTAATCAAAGTGGCACCAGAAACAGCACGAGGGCTATTGGTAACGGACTTTGTAATTTTGAGTCTCAGTCAAGTGGCGAGCACGACACCCGAGTTGGTATTTTCCTCTTTTATTTCCACACAACGCCAAAAGAGGACTTTGAGCCTCGATAGATTTAGCGCCCCTCAGCCCCTGCTTCACGACGTAGCATGAGAATGTATTTAATTTAATTTCTCAAAAAAAGAATGTTGTCAAAAAAATGGAACACTCTTAAGAACTTCGGCAATTTTCATCGAAGGTGGACAAAATTGGTATTAATTTTGATAACTCAGAGGAAACTAGATTATAATGTCAATTAATTAATCAATTAATTTTGTAAATTAGCTTAATTAATTAGGTTTTAAAAACAGAATTTTCTATTACGGAAACCTTTTTCTCACACATCAACTCATCTTAAAATCAATCTAGATCTCAAATACTTCGTAAAATTTTTCTTGTATGTTTCTAACTTATGTGGATTTATAAAATTGGTCCACTAATGGTAAATAAATGTCTCAAACATTTAAATGCAAAAAATTTCTATTTAAATGTTTTTTTGCCAAACGACAGATAGTTATCTTTCCATTTCTAAAAGAACAACGAAATTGATAATACGAGGGTCGTTCAATAAGCCATTAGAAAATCCAAGAGATGGCACTCGTAGCATCGAAAATTGTTTGTTTTTAGTAAGCATCACGACTCACTAAATATCTGACTAAATCTAAGTTATTTCTATCACATGGTTTCATTTTTACTGTCGATTGAAGCAAGATTTTTTTTTTTTTTTGAAAAATATGAAAAATTGAGTTTCGAGCGGTGATTGAACACTTATTTTTAAAAAGCCTAACACCGAAAGAGATCAAAGATGAGTTGGATGAAGCTCATGGCACATCTGTTCCTGTATTTACAATTGGGTAAATGAACTTAAACGTGGCCGTACATTTTCATAAGTTGAATGTCGTTCGGGACATCTAGTACAAGCGACTACTCCCAGAATGATTGTCAAAATCCACGTTATGGTTTTGAGTGATCGACAAATCAAAGTTCGCGAAATAGTTGAGGCCTCTGGAAAATCGAAAGGTATAGTATTTCAATTTTGCACGAAAAATTGGATGTGATAAAAATCTTGGCAAGATGGGCGACGCATTTGCTTACGGTGGAAAATAAATGCAATAGTGTGGTTGACTCTGAGGCTGTTTTGGGGCTTTTTCGTTGCAATCCTGACGAGTTCCTGCTCGATACATACCTGTAGATGAAACATGGATACATTACTGCAATCCAGAGACAAAGTCAAAACAGTAGGTATTTTGAAGGCGAATGGGCTCCCCGAAGAAAGTAAAGACGGGGAAATCGACAGGCAAGGTGATGGCCACGGTTTTTTGGAATGCACGCGGAATGATCTACACCGATTACTTGAAAAGAGAAAACACAATACCAGGAGAGTATTATACATCGTTACTGCATCGATTGAGCGAAGAAATCCAGAAAGATGCGTTCTCCTTTGAAAAAGTAAGATCCTCTTCCATAAAGACAATGCAAGGGTCTTCTTCCATAAAGACACCT
This sequence comes from Nephila pilipes, assembly GCA_019974015.1. Taxonomy (NCBI): domain Eukaryota; kingdom Metazoa; phylum Arthropoda; class Arachnida; order Araneae; family Nephilidae; genus Nephila; species Nephila pilipes. Next base: position 39,115 of record BMAW01025589.1, read on the forward strand.
TTGCATTTTCGATGGCCAAAATTATGGAATTACAGTTCGAATTATTACAACATTCATTGTATTCGCTCTGGCCTCTAATTACTTTTTCTTTTTTTCCAAATTTAAAAATACGCTTTGGTGGACAACAGTTCATATCGAATGAAGAAGTCATCTCACAAACAGATGCCTAAAATCAGGTGGTTCGAGCGGGTGCATAGTTGTCCGCTCACTCTAGTAGATTTTTCTGAAAGGTCAGCCTGTTATTACTGTAGATTAGCACATATCAAATATGACTGCTCATTATTAATCGGAATCCTCTAACCACAACTTTTAATTTATCGTATTCAATTTAGCTTCGCTTGTAGACATGTCTCTTCTACACTTATATCATTAGATTTCTCTCTCTCATTAGGTAATATAATTTGGGTGAATTGCATTTTATTTGGATGGGTCGAGGTAGTATTTTATGCAATTCTCTTTATGAAAAGTCCTCAGTTAATTAGTAGAAAATCACAAATAATTCAGTGTTACAAAATTGATTTTGAAACATGGCATATGTTACAAACTCAATTTTGGTAACAATACATTTTTCTTTTGTCCACTGAGGATCAATTGAAAAAAAAAACATTATGGGGAAACAAGGATTTAAGGAATGACAAATAAAATTAGTAGATGCATAAAAGTCAACATAAAGATTCTACTTTTCACAATTATTGGGATATATATATATATATATATATATATATATATATATAAATTTAAAGAAATTAGGGGAATGAGTAAAGAACTGATGAACACTAAGAGAGACATGAAAATGAAACGGAGAGTGCACGTGTAACAAAATTCAATGAAGAAAAAAAGATGCAAAAAATTGTATGGGAGCTTTCATTCTTTGAAACGACGGAAAGAACATGAAAAGGCATTTTCAGGCAACAATTTAGTAACAAGTATTTTACAAAGAAAAGTATTGTTTGGAAATAATACAAGGAGTTTAATAGGACATGTGATTTCCTCGAACAGCTAATAATGCTTCACATCTGTTTCGTATGGATACGATGAGGTTATCATTAAGACTTTGATGAATACTGTCCCACTCCTGAAGAAGTACAATATCCATATTTCAGACAGAAAAAGGAGGCTTTGGTCTCACTGCAATGCATCGTTTGAATGTATTCAAAACATTCTCGACAAGATTTAGGTCAGGAGAACACGCTGGCCACTCCATACGCTGAATTGTTTCATCTTCAAGCATGTTCTCCACAAGACATGCTGTATGAGATATGACATTATCATCCATTAAAAGAAAGGGGCCTTCATCAATGGCTGCAACGTAAGGTACGGCATGAGATCTCAGTATCTCGTCTGTATACCTTTGAGCCGTCAAATTTCTATTTCGAATGATATGCGAGTCCGAACATCCACTTATATAGATTCCATACCTTGCCATCAAACCACCACGTCCGTAAAGGGATCTTTACCAACGGAATGTGCGGTTATTTCGAATGAACCTTTCTCTTCATACCAAAATACTTCAGATATCGCACTCCAAATTCAAACGGACTCGTTAATAAACAGAACCTTGATTCCAATCACGTTGTTCCCAATCTTGGTGTTCATCAACCCACCTTCTTCGGACCGCTAATGTCTTGAGGTCAAAGGAATACACATAATTGGCATATGTACTTAGAGACCACATCGATGAAGTCTATTTCGTATTGTTTGGCTTAAAATCCTCCGTCCAGTTGCAAAAGCAACTGTTTTTGCAGACGAGCAGCATTGCCAGTTCTATCTTGACGAGCCGTGACCAAGACATATGGTCATCAGTTGCTTTGGTAATGCGTGGACAACTTTGCCTTGGCCAACGTTTCTCACTACTACTTGTTTTTTTTTTTTGGAATCAATTCCCAGTCTTAAAATTACACTCTTTGCCTCTCCAACAAAGTTTGCAACACTTCTTTGTGTTTGTACAGATTCAAGCCTCCCTGAAATACACCTAGCTATGGACTAAGGTAAATCACAATGTTTTGACATTTTCAAGCCTATTGTTCTCGAAACAAAAGCTTAACAATAGAATTTTACATATGAAACAGCGAAAAAGGAAGCTTTTGCGAAATCCCGATTTGTACCCTTTTATACTTTTTCTGGTTTTTGACATCATGATCATGAACACTGATTTGCATGTGAAATTCGCTTTTTCTGTTTTTGGCTACACTTTAAAAACCGTATGATCCCATGGTGAGTAGTATATATATATAAAAAAATTTTCATGTATAGTTGTAAGTATATTGTGTTTTTTACAATAGGACTTATTTGTAAGATTTGATTTAAGATCCAGTTTCAGGATTTAATTTTTGAAGTAAATATTTTTATTAGAAATTTTAGATTTTTTAAGAAATATTCTTTTTTCATTTACTTTGATAAGCAAAGCAAAATATATCCCTAAATGTATAGTTAAACATTACAAAAGGGATTTCGCTTTGTGCTACTGAATGAGCAGATATTTTAAAACAATAATCTGTCATATTGAATAGAACCGAGAAAGTCAAAATGTATAATGTGATCCATAAAAACCAAGAAAAATTATAATAACCAATTAAAAAAATCTTTAATATCATGCCCTTTCTTTATATTTTGAATGTTTTACGCTTATAAATGTATAAAAAAAATTAATATTCCTTAATTATAGACAGTGTAAGAGTTAATCATTCCTTTAAAATAATTCCCTTTTATTATAGTATTTAAAAAAAAAAAACGATTTTCAGAAAAATCTTTTTTCAATTTTCACTTTTGATCTGTATCATTAATGAGGTTTGGGGGGAGGGGAAGGAAAGAAAATATTTTAAACGATAATAGTTTTTCACAGTTGAAAATCCAATTGTAGATAATTTCTTTAATAAATATTCTTTGGCCATATATGAATTGAATTTTTCTTTTTTTTTCTTTGATTTATTATTTATTTTTATAATATTTAAAAATTATTGGATTTCTAAAACGTTATTAAAATAGTTGAAGTTTTGAAATGCAATTAAAAATAATTGCGCTTTTGCAGAGTATATTTAATTGAGATAAATCACTCGCAATTTCGAAACAAGCAATAAGAACAATTGCAGTAAAATGCAGTACAAGTGTCCTAGTAATACTGCTATTCGATTGTTGAACACTTTTATTATGTATTCCGTTCGTTAAATTAAATGTTTATGAAAATGGAAAAAAAATAAAAGAACAAAATGAAATAAAATAAAATTGAAGAATGTTTACGAAATTGACTCTCCTGATTAACTTATTATTAGAATGATATAAAACATTTTCTTTTTTTTCAAACAAAGCAAAGTAAAACAAAAATGGGACTTAAACATGATATATGGAAAAAAAAAGCTATGATATATAATTTTTCCAAGGGAAGTAAAAGCCTATTTTTTTCGAAAATATTTAATTTATTTTGTTACAGTTCTAACTTTCATGTTCCGACGGAAATATCAGCTCGACCTCTAACTCTTTAAATAATTAGGAAAAGGAAATAATATTTTGTCTTTTTATAGGTCAGCTTGACGCGTCGATCTCTTTATCTTCCCACAATGTTAGAGGAGGGCTCACCTTTCATTCTACCATACGAGATGAGGTCAGTTTTACTCAAGTAACCTGTGCTATGTGATTTGTGAAGGCAGTTAACAAACAATTTAAAAAAGAAATTAATTTTGATGAACTCTAATGGACAAACGATCGCACTAAAATGCCAAATATTTCAAAAAGAAATATAAATGTCGAGAGAACATAATGAAACCATTGAAAATGCCGGATGGTTGATACTCTTATTCATTAAACAAACTGCTTCTGAGAATATTTGCGGTTTTTAATTACGATAACAACAGTCCTCTTTTAGAAGAATTGATGTAAATAAAAAAAATCATGTATCATGGAATAGCATAAAAAGAATGCAGTTAAGCAGCCATCATCTTCCTAGATAAGGAAAAAAAAACCCTAGAAATTAAAAAAAATCAAGTTTTTTCATTGCTGTAATATATGTAGGACGATTTTATCATCTCTTTTATAAATAACTGTAGATCGGCATCGTAAAGGGGGGAAATGTTCAGCAATTTTTATATTAGAATTCGTGTTAATCCAAATAAGGAAAATTTTTCATAAAATTGAAAATAATTTGATTATGTTCCAGTTTGTAATAAAATTGGCCTGAAATCATACGTTTATTCATACATTTTGGAAAGTTATTTTTTTTTATGATTAAGCTATTTCATGTTTCTTTTATGAATCTAAAAATTTATCTAATTCTCATTTAATCTATTTCAAAAACATTTAAATTATATATAGTTTCTAATAAGTTTTCTTCAATCATCAAGTTTGGATAACAGATGTTACAGTCAATGGAGTGACGTAAGTAAATGAGATCCCCTGAGAATTAATTACCTGCAATAATTGTTATAAATAGAATACGCAATTGCAGTATAGTGGATCCATATAATATAATATTGTAACTAAATTATTGTAGTAAGCATAGCTTTCATGTAAGTAACTAACCTTATCAAATACAGTAGATTAAAGCAATAAATTTATGGTTAAATATAATATAATTAAATAATTTGTAACTCTTATTAAAAACGGAAGGATTTTTTTCCATTTTTTAATACATAATATATATATATAATGGTTCAACTCAAATTTGTAATAATTACACTTAAGAAATAATTTAATTTCCTTATTTTCCCATTCTCTTACTCAAAAATAAAGATTTCATTCCTATTTTCTGATCCAATTCGAAACTGTCCTTTTATTTATTAGATCATGAGCTCCTAAAATATTTTTAATCGGCTTTCACGTAATCATAAATGTGTCAGAAATAATCCTTACTAGGCTGATAGGCTTCAGGGAAATTCTCTGGAATCCCTTCATCTTATACCATGGGAGTTACCCATGGTCGGTAGAAATCCCTCGAATAAAATCAATTGCAAGGTAAAATTCTTTCACTTCTGCTCAGTTTTACGCTCCTCTTATGTAACTAAAAGGTGAAGCTGCGTCTCCTGTTTTATGGATAATTGTTGCCTCACTCTCTTAGCTAAAAAGAATAAATAATTTTCGGTGATAAAAGGACTGCTCATTTCAATCATGCATTTGGAATGAATTATTTTTACTTATTCAGTACATTTAAATTATATATATACATATATATATATATATATATATATATATATATACATATATACATATATATATTATTATTATATACAAAATCTTCATTACATACAAACATATACATATAATAAATCTAATATATATAAATATATATATATATATATATATATATACATATACATATACATATATATTAAACTTATTATATACAACATATATATATATATATACATATATATACATATATATAAATAAATATCTTATTGGGCTTTTTATTACGTAATAACAAATTAACCACACATAAAATAGACAAGTTTAATAACATTAAAAAATTCTTCAACAACTGTTTAGATCATGATTATCCAATAAATTTCTTAAATACTTATATACATCACAAATATATTAAACATCTTTGCGAATCGTGATCCAATTTCAAATCCACCACACAACAATAAGTCCACAAAGTCGGCTTGTTAGTGGTCTAGCCGTGAAGAATTTATTTATTTATTTACATTTACACAGCTTACATTTTTACTCACTCTCTGGACCGTTATACTCCTCTACCATACAACTTATTACCAACCAATTGTTTGCATCCTTTTACATTTTATTACCAATCAAACAATGATTTAAATCCTTTTTCAATTTATATGGTGATGATGTGTTGTATTTTCTTCATTTTGAGTATGTGATATACATCTTGAAGCTAAAAGAAAATTCCGTCTTACTACTCACATATTTGAATCTTCGTTTCTTTGAATTTTGTAAGCAATTTTTATATTTTGATTTGTTAATAATTTTTAGAATTATAGATTTTATTTTTGTAGATTTTATCGCTGAGCTTTTTTGCATTTTTTTAATCATTGAACTCTTTTGTAATTTAGATTTCCCAATTCAGCCTACCAAGAATTATGGATTTTATTTTTGTAGATTTTATCGCTGAATTTTTTTGCATCTTTTAATCATGAACTCTTTTGTAATTTGGATTTCCCAATTCAGCCTACCAAGTCGCAAAGGGGGAAGGTTGGTACCATTAAACTAGTTTAACCCCTTTTATTCGGTCCTCAGCCCGATATTGCTTTTTGACTTGCTGGGTTCCATATTTTCATTTATTTTTCTTTCATTTTTACATTTCTTTCTGGATTTTTGTCTTTTTAAATATTTTAAATTATTCTTTCATAAATTTTCAGTGTATATATATATAACACATCGATCAATAACTCCCGAGACTAACCCAGAGATGGCGCTCGTAGTAAACCAGTAACCAGGTCTTTCTAGAGTACTAACCTTTGCTTGAAACGTGTCAAAATTTTAAGTCGATCGGACCAGGAAAAAGGTTTTTTGAAGTGAAGTGAAAAAGGTTTTTTCCAAGTGGGTGCCGCGATTGCTTTCGATGGAGCGGGTGCTGCGATTGTTGATGGAACAAAACAGCAAATGAGTCGATGATTCAGGAAAGTTGTTGACGCTTATTACCGCAAACAAAAAAAAGAAAAAAAAATGGAAAAAAAAAAAAGATCGGGTGCTATTGAAACGATTGTATCACCCAAAGTGTAGATAAACAAAAAATATGTTGATGAGAATAAAAAAAAATTTGCCAAAATAAGCGTTTTCTAATTTTAGACTGGAGTTATTGATCGACAAATATATATATATATATATATATATATATATATATATATATGAGAATTTAATAAATAATACTTAATATTACAGAAATTTTAGTGAATAAAATTTTCAAGTTTTACTGAAATATTATTTTCAGTTAGTTCTGAGTCAAACTATAATCGAGTTTCCTCTCAATAGATTTTAAAGAGAAGATTATATTCGAATTACAACTAATTATTTAATGTTGAGCCATTTTTCACTGACTATTCATAAAGATATTGAATAATTAATTACTTTGAAAAATATTTGATTTATATACTGCTTATAGAAATAGAAATATATTTATAATATATTCTATTTTAGCATGACATTAAGATATTCTAAATATCGAACACTCTTTTTTAAAGCCTCCACGAAAATTTATGTAATTATTACTTTGAAGAAAGCGTAAATAGTAAAGATAAAAAATGTTCATCTAAAATTACCAAAATAATAAGAACGGAAACTTAAAGATCTACATTTTTTATCTTTCTTTTACATTATTAAGTTATACTAAAGTGAATTTATTTAATATGTATATAATAATAGATTAAATTATTTTATATCCCAAATGTGCTATATAGGCTTTGAAACTTTAACTCATTGGAGAAATATTTGAAAATTGAAATTCGGAAATTGAAAATTTCAGATAATAATTCATGTCCCAATATGTCTGTTATTTTATGAAAGAGTTTTAACATTAATTATCCTTACTTCCTGAATAAAATACAATATACTAGTTAGTATTACATTACATAAGCATTCATGATCAACAAACATTAATGATAATTTCTTCTATGGAACCGTGGTTTTTTCTTATTAGTACGTAAAGTTTCAGTAATATAATTTGTATCGAGAACGATAATATTTTACAAAACAAACTTCACAAAAAATTGATCAAACATTACATTTGGAATTAGGATCCAATCTCTTGTGTTAACATAATGCAGTCAATTGCAGAAAGCACGCATCATTTTTTCGCTTTTCTGTGTGTAAAAGATTCCGCACCCCAATTCCACAGTTAGTACGTTAAGTATATCCTCGACTCCATCGTTGATTCTCTCATCGAAAAGAAAGATGATGAAAGGTGTTTTTGTCCCAGTTTCCGATGCGGAAAGAAATAAGCCCAATAGAGGGTGAAAACTGGATTTGACACATTGACGAGGAGTGGAAAAAAACATGACCTTTATTCCCCTTATCTCAACCTGATAAAACGAAAATTACATACAGGCTATTCATACAAAACTTGTAACTTTAGAAGCTGAGCAAATAAAGCTTATAAAAAGTCTTCTATAAGACATAAAGTGAACAGGAAAACGTATTAAAATGCTCCTAATGCTACAAAAATTCAGAAAAAAGCTATTTATTAAAGTTATTTCAGAATTTTTTTAAAAAAAATTCTGCGTTCTTATATTGAGCAACCAATGTAATAAATCAAGTGGTCTTCTATAAAATGCTATTAAGGAGATAGTGAACCATGAAACTTTTAAATTTTAGTTTGATGAATCAAAATCGTGCTTGAAATGTGAGATAAGATCATTGCATTCAAATATCTTTATTTTTTAAAAAAATTGTTTTATTTAAAATTGGTATGTTAGAGAAAATCTGATTTTAAACAACTTTCAAAGATGCTCTACTATGCTATATTATTTAAAGCATCTTCAATTTGTTGTGTTATATATATATACGTCAACCCCAAACAGAATTGAGTATGAATCTTAGATGAGAATAAAATTGAGGAAAAAAGCTAATTTTTAGTTTTCATATTATGATATATATAGAACATATTATCTAAAAATAAATGATATAATATTTATATATAATTTAATAATATATTTGTTTCAAAATGATCAGTTTTATAAACTAAGCAAAAAAATTTGCTTAATCATTCATCTTTCATAATTTTCCAAATTTCAAATACACGATATAAAACTGAACAGTATGTTACTTAACAATGAAAATGAAAAAATTTATAACTTTCGAAAGCACATTTTAATTATTTAATTAAGAGTAAAATAAAAAAAAATTCAAGCATATTTCCATAGCTATTTAATTTTTTTTTTATGAAAGTCAAAAATATTAGAGATTATTATTTTATAGTTATATCTTCATAAAAATTTCACATTTTTATGTATAAGTTTATATTTAAGTTTTTCTCCAATAAAGTGGAGAAAACAGATATTACAAAATGTTATGACATAATAAAAGCTACACTTAAAATTCCTCCAGCACAGCATGACAACCTCTTCGCATTTTGAGTAATTTTTTTTCTTTTTTAAAGTGTTTTTGTTTATAGTTCTTTGTATCTTTGGCCGTCCAAATCTTTCTACATTTAACTGTAGCTCTAACGATTACTCTCATCCTTACCCATATTAGCAGAGAAGAACATACAACGAAAAAAAAAAGAGAGGCGAAACAAAGGATGAAAACTAAATAATAATTTTTTACTTTTAATGGTAGATGGGCATGCAGCCTTTGAAGGGTCATGCAAGTGCTATTGAATTCCTAAATTGCTCGCGTCTTACTGATTGTTGATCCGAATTAGTGAATTTTTTTGAAAAATTATTCTATGATAGTGTGAGGATATTATTTGCATAAAGAACAAAAACTATAATTTTGACAAAATTTTTGACATCTTGAACATTCACCGTTCATATAATAAAGGTATTTGCAACAAATGATAAATACTAAGTAATTAATCAATAAAAGAATAATGCAACATATTTTTTACTGAATTTTTTTGTGAAAGTCATATTTATCTTCGAAAAGTTTTTTTTTGTTTCAACATATCAGCATTAATAAAAAAGTATAAATTTTAAAGCAAATGTTATAACATAAGAATAAAAATTTAATCCAAATTTTCAATTTATTTATATATAAGGTTTATTTTTTGAGAAACAGGAACTTGATGAATATAAATTGACTCGCAGCCAAAAAAAATTTATTTTATGAATTTTTAGAATGTTTACATCACAGCTTGAAAGACAAATACTGTCAAAGAGGAAAATATTTTAGATACATTGATATATTTAATATGTTTAGGTACTCTAATTATCTACCTTTGTGTAACATAATTAAACTTCTAGATAATACTTAGTAGTATTGGAGGCTGATGTAACATTATGCTCTATTTCTGCATTGAAACAAAATTCTTTCTAAGTATGTATATAAATTATGTACAGATATATTATTCGCTTGGTTCACATCTGAATATACATTTTGCTTTGACGGAGCACATCTTTTAAAAAAGCACGCACATGCGAAAAGATAAAAAACACAGAAGAAAGAATGTAGAAGACTTTATGTCTAACATGTTTTTTTTTTTTTTTTTTGCTGTAGTATTCTTCTGCATCGGGCATTAAAGTCTTACTTAGATTGTACAGTCTCGACCTAGCAAATATGGTTTGAATCCAGAAAAAAAAGAGTTCCTTAGTTATATTACATAGAAGATATGTTAAAGTTAAACTTCTTTTAAAAAAGAAGATTTGATTCCAGCACTGAAATATTTTATGTTTATTTGATTTTTTACAGCAAAGCTTACAATTTTATTTTTCTCAACAACAACAAATTTTGGTTAAAATAGTTACAATTCAGTTAGCTGAATTTTTTACGTCTTCGATTAAAATGGCTTCATTTCCTTTTAGATATTTTCCAAATATAGAAGTATAATAATGAAAACATTTATCAAACGAAAAGAAGAATCTCCTTTTTTTTTCTACGTTAACATTGCATTGTTCATCCCAAAGAGATCGTCTTAACAGATATGCAGGAGAAAAAAAATACCCACTTGTATGGAATATACTTTTTGTGAAATATTTATTAGAATTCTGTTTTTAATCCACTTTCCTTTATTTAAACTTTCCACTTATGCTTCTTCAAAGAATCCTTTCAAATTTCTTTGGAGTTCGTGATCAAATGCGAGTTCTTAATTTCCGAAGCGTACATGACGTCATAGATCTATATAGTATTTAACATTTATGCAAAATATTCAATGTCTTAATCATTTCTGCCAGTGAAACATGATAGCTCATTATGCAAAGATTGAAAAGAAATAAAAAATTGAATAAAAAGATGAACTAATAATCTTTTGAGAAAAAATCAATAAGCTGCTCATTGAAAGCTGAATTAATATTGCAACAGTATTTTTTATCAAGGCATTTGATGAGATCATGAAAAATATATTCTAAAATAATCAGTTTTAATAGGACCCTATATATTTTTGAACATGCTTTGAAACCCCTAAAATAAATATTAAAGGTAAAACACTGTAAGCAATTTTTCCAATATTTTTCTGAAATAATATTTAAAATACCCATAGAAAACTTAAATTTTATATTTTATATTGTAGCAAAATTATAAAAATTTGTTAATTATATTCTATAGAAAAAGGATTTTTAGTAAGTATTCAATTAAAATTTTAAATAAGTAATAAAATATTAAAATTTAAGTCTGGATACTAGTTAAAAGACAGCTTTGTCATTTAGTTTTAGATTCAATCTCTTTTAAATAAAAGCAAATTTTAATTGAAAAATCTTTTTATTTCTTTCGATCCTTGATCATAAATACATTTGTCTTTTCTGATAGTATAATAGTCAAATAAATATGCTTGATAAAATTTTAAACGCAAATAGTTTATTTTTACATGATTTCCTTCTTTTTAACAAGAGACAATCTAATAGAGATAAAAAAAAAATTAGCTGATCAAGGCTGAATTTTTTAAAAAATCAATTTTGATCTATTTTTCCGATATATATAGAGAGTTCTGCATTGAAAGATTTGTGTGTTTATAATCAAAGCCTCGTGAAGTTGTAAAATAAAGCTTTAAAGCACTCGTCACAAATTTAACAACCAGTAGAAATTTAACTACATTCTTTTCCTAAGATGTTGTAGCCTTTAAAAAAATCTGTCTTGTGACAATGATACTATTTTTTACAACTGCTGGAAAGTACTGGAAATAGGTACATAAGATATTACTACGAAACTAAGTAAAAAATACAATTGCAAGATAATGCTTAGTTTAACATATTCCACGTAGAGAAATAGAAAGGATTCCACAAGAGATTCTCTTCAGTCTTAGATATTTTATTCGAAAATAGATCCGTAAAAGACAAATCTGGCTAACTTTTCAAGACGATTTCTTTAAAGAGTTATCTATAGAGTAGCAAAGTAATTTTACATACTATTTGAAAATGCAAGCATCTGAATATAACTAACTTTTCTTCATGGTACATAAATGAGGATGCATGGAGTGATCTTAATATTTGTCTTCGGCTATAATCTTTCAGTTGATATTAATTTATTAAAAACTTCCGAATAATAAAATAGCTTGATCGTTCCTGATAAACGTAAAGTACTTTCTAATTTTAAGTGATCTACTTCTAAAAGAAATTGCGGTTAAGAAGTTAAGATACTACGTACTAAACTTATTTTCAAAAAACTTCTATTCACTGAAATTTTTAAGTTTCCAAACTGATGATGGATAATAATTTAAAACTTTTCAGCATGATGAAGTGCAATCTTATTAGAAAGCCTTAGTAACAAAAGTAAGAAAGAAAAGGTATTGCATGTGTAATGTATCATATTTGAAAGCAAAAAGATCTTGATTTGAACCTAAGGTACACTGTAATAAAACATTTTAACGATATCGTTTCATGTACTGTATGTTTTGTATGTGTTTGAAAAAATTTTGGAACGTTTTCGAAGCCAATATGAGGGTCCTATGTAATGGATTCGTTTGTTCTCAAAAAAAAGTAGAAATTTTTCCGTTAGCCACGCGCAATGATCAATCGCCAAATATAGCACTTTTTTTTAAAAAAAAATCTCTTTAGTTTATATGTCTTAAGTTTATGAGGAAAAATCATTCGAAATGAAGTGATCAATCTTTAATGAAAATGAGTTGTTTTATTTTCGAAAATATTTATGTCTTGGTATTTGTTAAGTCGTCGAAAAAAAAGAAAATCGAGGCGAAATTTCCTCCATTAACGGAAAAGTACCAAAATCAACTAGAAATAAAGTAATAGAATACCATAGATAATATTTTTTTAAGAGTACAGAACAAAAGTATATATATATATATATATATATATATATATATATATATATATATATATATATATATATATATATATGGATCTCATATATTGTAAACAAGACACCAAAAGAAAATGTAATAATGTGCTAGCTTGAAATACGGTTGTTATAAGTTATGACTATCTTCGCTGGTGTCTGTTGTTTTACTTTACAGTGATTATATTAGAATGCATTCCACTAGCAAACCTGATTGGGCATGAATTGAGCATTTTCGAACATTGTGTGAAATTTTCATTTCGGTTTATTTATGGATTGAATTTCCGATAAATTTTGAAGAGAAAAGAAAACACACATACACACACTGACTTGTATTCGAAATATAAGGTACTTATCATTCTGAACATTGAAAATAAAATGAAATTCTCTGCTACTTTCTAAGGACTATCATGTGACTGGATCACGATACTCTTATCCCACGATACTCTGATATAAACAAGACGTCATTCGTTTGTTTAGCACTGCGTTTGTAAACTACATCTTCATAAGCCAAAGTAACTTGCATTTTACTATATATACTACTTTTTTAATTGAATGAAGAATTATCAACGAACATTGACCCAAATGAAGGTTTAAATCTAATTTGGATTAATGTTGTATAAATGTTTTGAATCATTCTTCTATCAACAAGCTGAAATAATGACTTCAAATTTATTTAGTACGCCCAGACATTTTATTATAATTATGGAAAGACTCTCCTAATTTACTGCTGGATTTTCTTGTATTTAAAAATGTTTTGCACTTATCTTTAAATGTCATTCAATAAAAAACCGTTTGAGGAATGTTTACATTTTAATATGTTAGTATTTTTATTTTAACATTTATTTAAATTCTGTGGTATAGATAGGAAAACACACACAGTGGAATTTAATTTTATGATGCATTTGTATTTTTTTAAAATGTATACTGAAAATGATTAGTTAAAATAAAACTTGATTCTTGCAATATCTGAACAAAATATAATTAGTAAAATCATTATTATTTATCACACTATAACTTTTGTGACTAGTTAAAATATCTTAAAACTGGAGCCAAAGGAATATTATTCAAATTTTCAGTATGCACTCATTACCTGTAACTTTATTATCTAATTTTTGAACTTTTATTATTTGACATATTTAATGGGTATTATCAAACTAATTTCTTTATGTAGAACTGTTACGAGTAATGTTTTTGAGTATATATTTGTTAGTTTTAGCAATTTCTTAAGAATTATTTTGAAAATATATTTATTTCATTACAACATATAGTATGGAAATATTTTGGTTGTAATTATTTTGGTTGATGTCTAACCTAACTCACTATGTACATAATTTCGAATAATTAAAAAACAAAACAATGTGCAGACATAGCTCTTGAATATATATATAAGATATATATATATATATATATATATATATATTTTTGTTTAATGAATAATATATATAAGAAAAATATAATATATATATATAGATATAATGAGTTATTATATATATGCTAGTTATAGTATATATATATATATACATATTATATATAATTAAATTCGATATAGTTTCCGTTAATATTTCCTAACTGTATTTAAGTAATCGTTTAAAAGTAAAAAGAAGTCTTTTAGTTGCCTTTTTTCATTCAAAAATAAAACATTGCAGTATCCAACAAAAGCCTTGTGTTGTTCTTCTAAAATGATCCCCTTTTTGAAAACCACTGGCCATTTGGAGCGTAGAGTTCAAACACAGCATTTAAATGATTTCTGCTTTGTTTAAGGGTTAATTCATCAGAATAATTATCAAACTTTGACCGTCCGAAGTTGTCATATATGTTAGTGATGACCTCAATAATTTTGTAACTGCAAATGCAATTAATATAAATTATATTTTACATTATATACTACTTTTTGATTGAAAGAGTAATTATCACACAATTTTTTATGTCTTGTTTCTAAAGAAAGGTTTAAATCTTAATTTTGAATTGCCGTAGTATAAAAGTATTAAATCATTCTTCTATCAACAAGCAAAAATAATAGTTTCAAATTTTTTGGCTTACGCATGTATATTTTTTTAATGATTATGGAAACACTCTAATTTAGCAGTGATTTTCTAATTTTTAGCAAAGGTTTCTTTACTACTGTTTTTTAAAATTTCATTCAATAAGACTGTTTGTGGAATATTTAGACTTTTAGTACGCCAATATTTATATTTAACACTTGTTTAAATTGTCTGGTAATGTCTGTTGGTTTATTCATTGATAAATTTCAAATTTGAATGAATAATTATGCAAAAATACATAAATATTTATAAAATACTACATATTTGAAAGGTTAAATTATAATATCTTCAAAAAGATTCTGTTATACCTTAATAATTGTTATTGACCAGTTTAGAAAATGATTTTCATTTGAGTAGTTATTTATGTATGTCGCAGACTATTCGTAATATTACATTGTAATAATATCTTTAGTGACTTCTTTACTTTGATTCCTGAAAAGTTATTACCCAGTAACTGTAAGAATTATAATAGATCAACGTTGAAAATAATTTTTATTTAAGCAATTTGTGTATGATGCTGACGATATTTTATAGAATAACACAATAGTATTTAAAAAGCATTGTTGTATAATTTTAAGATTTTCGGACTACTTTTCTATACTTTTTTAAAGATACAACAATAAGGCTCGACAAGAATTCTATTTTTTTTACTTCACAAGTGCTTGTTAATGTAACTTAAGCTATCACTGATTTACGGAGAAATTATTATACATTTTTTATATCTTGTTGTTTTAAGATATTTATTTATATTTACGATATTAAGGTTCTACCATTATCGAAGAACTTTTGTATATCAATTTATCCTTCCAATATTGCTGTGTGGCTGTGATAAAGTAAGATTAATTTAACACAAATTTATTGTGTATTTTGGTACCAAATTTTCACGGTCCTGTCTGGCATTCTTTCTATAATATCCCCAAAACTGTTCATCATATTATAATTGACTGTCCGGCGTTTCATCATCATTATCTCACATTTTTTAAGTCATCCGTTTTGAACTCATGACTTGGTGGGAGAAACTTCAACTTGTTTGTGTTGTAATTCAAAATTGGATTTTTATATAATATTTAAGATTTTAACACGGACATTTCATATCTTGGGTTTTTTGATAATGTGGTCCAAAAATATTGCAAAAATTTAAATAAATGTTTGGTGCAGTATATTCAGATTTTATTCAATGCATGAACTCGAACACATTTATTCACACATAATAAATAAAATAACTTCTTTGATATTCGATACATGACACAAACATTATATTTTATACATAATTTATTAAATTATAAAAGCACTTATTAATTTCAACCACAGGATAAGGTCGAGCATATTATCCAGGCCTTTTATTCGATATGTGAAGTTTTTTTTTTTTACAATCCAATCAATCATATTCATTCATAAAAGTTCCGAGTTAAATGTTTATTATTCAGTGGAAATTGTATGATAAATCAAATATAGTATAAAAGGACTTAATATTAGTATAATGCTTATTTTCTTAATTTAACCACTTTAATTAACTTTTACATGAATAACATTTTCAAAAAATATTCTCGGGCCGAGATGAATTATAAAGTAAAACAGAAGTTCTGGCATAGGCGGGAAGAAACAAGAATTACATTTGCACGACAAAGCACCACAATAAATTGTTAAGCTGTATTCAAGATTTATAAAATGTAAGTCTTTCTATTGCTCAAAATTGTATTTTCCCCCTACGGTATCATTTCCATTAAAATTACAATTTTAAAAAGTAACATTTTATACATATTTTAAATCATATTGATTATTACTAATATAAGTTTTGGTATGTGTCTTGTTTTGTTCATATAGTCAGAATTTTAATTTCTGCACTTCACTTTACATTAAAACATATAGGTGAAAATTATATTTGATAAAAAAAAAAACCATTATACTTTATATGAGAAAAAGAAAAAATAATAAGGGGGAAATCTTAATGCTAGCAAAACATTATTAAATTTGAAATTGCATATTTAATTTACATTTTCACATTTATTTTTCTTTAATATTGTTGATTTCTTTTTAAATCATAAGAACCAACTTATAATTAAATTAATTTTGTTTGCAAAAAAAAAAAATTTAATAATCTATAATTTAATGTACAAAATAACAACTGTTTGAATCGTAAATCATTACATTACTGTTTCAGCTTAATTACGTATATCGATTAAAAGGGAAAATAATTTAATCCAAATTTAAATCCAATGTTGCTTTATTTCTTAAACAGAATCAGCCTGATGAATAAAAAATGTTTATATATGAAATATACTATAATTCAGAAAAGCTTAATTACAGTTCAACGATTCCCATTTTTTTTTCAGATGAGTTAGAATAATTACAATAATAGAATAAATATTGAGTCCTTTATTTTTAACATGTTAGAATCAACCGATGATCTAATGATGTATAACAATATTTATAAATGAAAAATCTTCTCTTATGAAAATATAAAATAAATTTCATCAAAACAAAAAAAAGTGTAAATAACTCAAGGGCCGTTAACAGTTCAAAAATGTACCTTTTTAAAGCAGAAAATAATTTAAAGCTGATATCATAAGTATACAAACAAACGTCAGAAGTAAGAATGAAGAATCTTAGTTTAGCGAGCGACATTTTAACAACACAATTAAACGAGAATAAGTAGATAGATACATAAAATATATTCAGATTATTTCCTGCCTAGTATATATAATTGAAAAATGTAAGAAATATCATAATATTAAATATATTAATCGAAATAAAATGGATGTACAAGATGTAAACAAATAGCATATAGGGAAATCCTAAGTTAACACAGACCACGCCGATTTGCTTATGTAGTAATGTCGTGATTTTAAAGTGGCGCCGGTTATCAGTGCATTAAGTCCATTCAAAGTTCAGGTTTTAAAAGCTGCTTATATACATGAAAATAAGAAAATGTGCATTTATGTATTATTTCCTTTGATTACAAGCAAATTTTCTAAAGTTTAAAAAAATCAGAGTTAATACATATATGCACAAAAAAGTTCTGCACAAGCGGAAGGTATTGAAATGAATTTTCACATCATTTCACAGAATGATATCATATTTAAAAACTTCTGACAAATAAAATCTAATTCAAAACACAAAAAGTATTCAATGTAAGTTTTTGAATTATAATTTGTGTTAAATTTCAAGGCCTTAAAGTATTTTTCATAATCTATCTACTTTTGCATTAAAAATTGCTTCCTAGTTTATCACATCGATTTCTAAGACAATTAATCTAGAAGTGTCGAAAAGTATAGAGTTAACCCCGAGAAATTATGACGCGTATTTTAACGATCCTCAAAAAAAAAATTTTTTTTTTCAAACTAAAGGAAAATTATTTAATTCGAAAAATACGATTGAATATTTTTTAAAATATTATCCTTAAGATCTTTTTTTTTTTCTTTTCATAATTCTTTTACTTTAGAATTCATGAATTTTAAAGTAATTACAAGTAATATAATTTAAATAATTTTACTGCAAGGTGTTTTTTGAAATATTTAATCTTTGTTATTTTTAATTTGTTTCCCTACGTCTCTCTGAATTTTCGCTTCAGAATTAGTAAATCATAATTTCGGATATTTTGCATCAGTCTTCAATGCATTTTATCTCATTTATAGAAATTTCATTGATCTTAATAATTATAGTTATTTCAAGCTTCTCGTTGTAAATAAGAACTCATTTAAAGTGAAGCACTGCCTGTGAAGTGAAGCATTGCACTCTCAAAAGATGCCGTATTTCAGATTTCCCTTCGATTTTAATTGATGAAAATAGTTTTAAGTATATCTTTTATAAGGATTTAAATCTTTTAAATTAATTAGTTTCAGTGAATGAAACTTAGGGGGAAATAATTGTTATTCGGGTTATTTTAAATTGCAGTTAGCACTTTTTAAAGGAGAATTCACTTCGAGAAATTAGTTTCGGGCATATAATGGCTTCAGTGAAATTGTCAAGAAAAAGGAAAGATTTGATCTCACATTCCATAGAATAAAACACCTTTCCCGATTAAAAGCAATTGACAAAAGGTAATAGGAGAGCAATTAGAAACAATTTGAAATAAATCTTTTTCTAAAAGAGAAATTCGAAAGAAACTCATTAATTAATCTCACAAGGAGCTATACTTTTTTTTTAATCCTATTGAGTAAAAGCGGTGAGGCTTTATCAGCCCTTTCTTATTGTACAACATGACGTAAGAATACGAGGCGTGGATATTAAATAACGAGACTGATGCTGCTACAGGATAAGTACGCATGCGCCAAGCGCCAGCGACCGACAGCTGTTTAGCGTGAAGCTTTCTCTGGTTCAAGTCGGGACTCGGAAGCCCCATGGCGATTGGCGACTTTTAGATGCGATAACGATTTAAACGGGGCGATTTAGGTTATGGTAACCCTGATGCTTGTAAGTTTGATAAGAAATTTGCACATGTCATAAGTTCTCTATTCTTGATTGTTATTTGTTAAAAACGGCGCACAATTTCCAAAAAATAGCAGACGTTATTTTTAAAAATAACATATACTATTTCTTTTTCACCATTTCTTGTTAGATCAAGAATTGTTGTTTGTTCCTATGTGGATTGTTGTTAAAGATTTCAGAACGTCGGAAAAGTACAATTTATGCTTATTTTTTTAATGATTCGGAAAGAAAGGGTAAAATGAATGTTTTACTGTGGTGCATGAGAAAAAATTTAATTGCGAAAAAGGTGGAATGTTCGGTCTGCGAGAAAGGGATGCGTTTGGTTGGAGGAAAAAAAGGAAACAAGAGATGGATTTATTTGGGAATGCCAAAGGAGATGTATGCGTGTTTGTCGTAGTAGAAGATCTGTGAGAAAGAACAGTTGATTTGAAGAAAGTTAAGTTGAGCATAATTGAGATTTTGTTGATGATGAATATGTGGGTACCAAAGGCCAACCGTGTTTTCATTGCTTTCGAGGAAGGGGTATAGAGAGACCAGTGTCATGGATTGGATGAGTTTTTGCTGAGAAGTGTGTATGGGTATGTGTGTCTTCGAAATTAGTATGCTTTGGGATCCTGGTGAAATTGTGAAAATAGATGACAGCATGTTTGAGAAGCGAAAGTGAAATAGTGGCAGAAGAGTGCATGAAACTTTGGCATTTGGAGATGTGCAAGAGGATTCAGATAAATGTTTTTTTTTTCACGCTGTAGACGACCAATCCAAGGAAATACTACTTCAGTCCATCAGAGGAAATATTGAACCAGGCACGACTGTAATTTCAGAATGTTGAAAATCATATAGCTGTTTACAGGATGAAGGATTCACTCCGCTTGCAGTCAATAACAACTTGTGTTTCAAAGATCCGAAAACTTGGCATCACACAAATTCGGTAAAGGGTTTGTGGAGGTCCTTAAAAAATCACTACGTGGGTGCTGTAAGTATGCGGATCGATTTGATTCGTACCTTGTGAAGTTCCTATGGTGTAAAATGCATAAGTCCAGCAGTCAGCATGAGCTATTTAAAATCTTCTTGGCTTCAATAGTGAAAGTTTACCCTTCAACTGAAGAACTCTGTTAGCTTAAGTAGGTGCATCTTTAACGAATTCTTTTCTCATAGCATTCATCTTTATTTAAAAAAGCATTGTGTTACTTATATATTATCAGTAGTAATGTTATTACTTAATTTTACTTATTTATTTATTACAATTATTTATGAATAATAATTATTTATTATTAAATGTAAATAAAAATTGTTATTAATAAATAATAATTATTTATGGAAAAGAATTATTTAAAAATAATTCTTATTTATAAACAATTAATCATAAATAATTCTTATTTAGGAATAACAATTCTTTATTAACAATAATTATTTATTAATTCTTGATTATAAATAAGAATTTGTGCATAATTCTTATAACTTTCATAAATACCAATAATCAATTTATTATATATACAGGAATTATAAATATTTCCTATTTATAAATAATTATTATGAATACAAAACTATGATTTGAGGCATTTGCAAAATATTCTTATCTCTTCTTACAAATCGTTTACGTTCACATTTGCTTTCTTCGATCGAATCCGCAACATTTTGGATAGCTTCTAATTTGTAACGTCTTCATGACGTCATTGTTTAAGTAGCGCTAGTTTGGCGATCTTTCTTCTGATTCGCCAAATTTCACTGCAATCGCCAAGGGCCCCCGATACTGAACTTTAACCAATTCTCTTGTAGTGCCTCTCGCTTCTGTAAACAAATCCGCATAGCCGTAGCTTTCGTTCGCATTAGAGTTACTTTTCTGTTTCGCCGGAAAAATGATAAGTGTAACAATAAACCAACGAATTGTTGTGAAATTTCACATGGAACTTGGAAAAACCACTACTGAAACTTATAATTTATTGAAAGAAGTATACGGCAATAGCCGAGAAGACTTTGAAGATGATTCACGCGTGGAAGGGTGATTCACGTCACCCTTCCAAATCAAAAACGGATGACAAAATCGAAAAAATCGATAATTTGGTTTGATCTGACATTCGGTTTAGTATTCATTCGATTGCTGAGACTGGAGGAGTTGACAAAGAATCTGTACAGAAAATTTTACATAAAAATTTTTTAACATGCAAAACGAAAGTGCCAAAAGGGTGTCTAAAATTCTCACGTTTGAACTACAAGAAACTCTCAAAAATGTTTGTACTGATACTTTGAATGCCTTTGAAAACTACCCAAACTTATTGGTTATGATAATAACGTGTGATGAATTGTGGTTTTTTTACTTATGATCCTGAAACGAAACGTTAATCCATACACTGAAAGAGCCCATATTCACCATAACCAAAAAAAAAAAAAAAAAAACTCGAATGAACGAATCAAAATTCAAAGCAATGGTGATTGGTTTTTTTTTCGATAATAATGGGATTGTGTACCTTCACTGGGTTCCTGAAGGTTAAACAATGAATCAACATTACTACCTTCACATTATTGCTGAACTCCATGAAAGATTAAGGAAAAAATGACCCGAAATGTGAAAGGACAAGTCATTCCGCATTGTCTGTCAAGAGGTTGCTACGTCAAGTACAGCATTCTAGTGTTAGACAATCCGCCTTATTCACCAGATTTTGCGCAATACGACTTCTATCTGTTTCCTAAGATGAAATTTACATTAAAAGAAACAAAATTTGAGTCAGTTGAAACTACGAAAGAGAAAGCGTCATGCGTCCTAAAGGAGCTGGCAGATGATTTTCAGTATTGCTTCGAACAATAAAAGATTCACAAGGAGCGCTGTAGAGATAGAGGAGGGGTGTATATTGAATATTGAAGGTGATAATCAGTAAAGATATATGAGATGAAAATAAAATGTTTTACAGTGTCAGTCTCGTTATTTGATAGCCACACCTTTAGTTGGTAAAATATTCGCGCGATATCCATTTTTTCATACTCTAGTTTATTAATGAAGTACTTTTTTCATTATATATATGTGTGTGTGTGTATTAGGAATTCATTATATATTTCAAGAATATATTTCTCTTAAGTCTAAAGGTTATTAATTTTTTGCCCATTTTATTCTGCCTTAGATAGTACCAGAAATAACTCATAATAATTCGTAAATTTCAGAGTAATTGTGTGGTTTTTAATATTTTATAATAACAATAACAATTATAGAAAATGAATAAAAAGACTGAAATTATTGTTTGATAATTAACCTAGAATTATATCAATCAATTATACAATTCTAGGAATATCACCATGAGCTATATTCGACCCAATATTAGTGACTTTGCCATATTTTACGCAAGAGGACCAAAATGAAACAATATCGCCATTATAACTCATTAATTTAGATACTTCCTCTATTGCCCATTATCCTTCAATAATACCTCCAACCTCTCTATCTGATTCACAACTATTCTTAAATAGTTGTGTTAATTCATAATGCGTTCTCAATTGAAATAAAGTAGTTAAGTAACCCAAAAGGTTAGTTAAAGGGAAATGCTCGGGGAGAACTCATTACAAGACTAGTTGAACTAACAACTGGTAATCAAGCTGTTTGATTCTCTATGGTATACGTCTTCAGATTCTTATGGGAATAAGAACGGCTATTTTGAAATAACTATTTCAAAACATTAGAGTCATCTGAGGGGAGGGGAGGGGGAAGATGCAAAGAATGAAAATCTTTCCTTATGCTAATATACTTCAAATTATTATTGAAAAACCTTATTTTAAAATGTATTCGATATTATATTGAATTAAGAATTTATTGTTATGTTAATTCGTTATAGTTTCTCAATATAAATAAATGAAGTATATTTGAGACTGTTTTGTATCTTTTGGAGAAGTAGAACGAAACAAAGAAAGGTAACTATTAAAAGCATATTAGTAAGATCTTCAATGATATAGTTGACAACATAGCATTAAGAGCGTCATATAAAATTTTTTTTGTTTATAAATATGAACTCTAAATTTTTTCCAAATTTAATAGATTGCATTTACTTTTTAATAGTTTCTTCCCTTACAAATTTTCTTGATGCTTTTATGATTGCTTTTTGATTGAAGTATAACGGAAAAGCTAAAATACTTTTGAGGAGAATCGATATGGAGGATAAAAATAAACCAAATTACTATTAATAAGTAAGGAAATATTTATTTTCACTTCAAAACTATATTAAACCTTCCGTTTACAATTACATTTAAATAAAGATGCAAAAAGCATACGAATGAGACGTATACCTACAGAATACCCGATACAATGTGTCTTGTTTTGTAGTAACAAATGAACTTTTACTACCTGTAAGAAATAATGTTAACTGCTCAAAGAATACTTATTCAAAACGTAGGCTCATAGAAATTTTTCTTTTCTATCAGTATATTACAAATGTCACAAATGATAGGGAAAATAATTCAGTATCCCTTTTGAGATAGATATAGTTTTAAATTTGACCTGTGGTAATTTAATACGATGACCAATTTATGTTAAAGTAAATTTTAGCATATATATATATATATATAGCGAAATTAACAGAATTATAATGATATTAGTGTTTTCAGAGTAAAAACAAATTCAAAAATGATAATAGATGAAATATTATTGTACAGGGTGGTTATAATTAAAATGACCCAATTTAGACCACTCTACAATCCGTTGTACTAATTGAATTTTGATGAAAATTGGAATATACGATATATGAACCATGGGGAAATGATTTCTGCAATAAAAAAATAGCTCAAATTTTGACCACCAAGGGAAATTATGGTGCCAAAAGATGGACCAAAAATCTGTCAGAATCATAAAAATTCATTCAATTACAGAATGTGTTCAACGTATACTCCATTGACATCAATTACGTGTTGAAAGCGCATTATAGCGTGCTCAATGGTAGAGCGAAGAAACTCTTGAGGGATTTCAGCGATTTGGCGTATTGTGCTGGCTTTCAACTCAGATAAAGTTCTAATTCCTCTTCCCAAAATATGTTTCTTAGGAATCGCCACAACCAGAAATAAAAGGTATTTAAGTCGGGTGAACGAGGAGAGCAGGCATCCAGAAAAGCTCTTTACATTACACGATTCTCGCCACAGTTAGCTCGAAGCAGTTCTCTGACTTGGAGCTCAATATGGGGAATTGCTCCATCTTGCATGAAGACAGTGGTCTGCTAACATTGCCGTTTCTGTAAAGCAGGAGTAGCGACAACTATTATTTCGGGGAACTTAACCCTCACGGGCTTCTATCCCCTGTGAAATGGCTTAAAAATGATTGGTGAACTGAACCTTGGTTTTTCACTTGCCCAGAAGTTAATGAATTATTATGGAAGTTATTTTTTAAAAATTGCAATAGTTTGATGAAAAAAGAGTATTATAGGGAATTTAAAAAGTTTAAAAAGTTATTGCAGAAAGTAAAGTTATCACAAAGTAAAAATATAATGGATGATCAAATTTAATTGCAGAATGGAGAATTAATTGTAATATTGCAGCAGAAGTCTATTGAATTCCTGCTTGCTTGCTCGGTCTGGTCGCAGTAAGAGCGTGGGTTGTGATTGGTCGGTGGCGCGGTGAGCTGTTTGAGTATATAAGTGTGTGTGGGTAGGGGTGGATGGCGGATGCTAATGATGCTAGTTTTGGTTTTTAAGATCGCGGGAGTTGGGTGATTTAGTATTGGATTTTAGAAAGTTTAAATTATTGTATAATTTTAAATTATAGGATTAAGATTTCTCTGGGTCTATGAAGTTGAGGGTTATTTCTTATTGGGGTGTATTTTTCTATTTCTTGTATGGTTTTATTATTTGAAGTATCGATTTTTTGGAAGAAGTTTGCAGAAAGTTTTTTGATAAAATTTTTTAGTGTGGGGAGTTTAAGTGAAAATCTAATATCTGTATTTCTCATGTACCATTGGGCTTTAGCTATTGTTCTAATTGTGGAGTTTTGCGATTTTTCTAATAAGTCAAAAGTAGTGTTAGCACAGTGTGACCAGACCGGGCTAGCATAGGTCAGAATAGGTCTTAGAATCAGGGTGTAGATAAGCATTTTATTACGTCTGCTTAAAGCAGATTTACGCGAGATAAGGGGAAAAATTTTATTAACTGCAGATCTGTACTGCTTTTTAATTCGTATTACATGTTGTTTGAAAGTCAGTTTTTTATCCAACGTTACACCAAGATATTTGGTGTCTAGAGACCAGGGTATATTTTTGTTTTCCAGAGAGATGTCTGGTTCATTTTTTCTGTATCCTCGTGAAAAGAAGACGGCCTCTGTTTTGGAAACATTCAGGGCAATTTTCCAAGTAGAGTACCATGCTTCTAGTATCTGTAAGTGTTCGTTTAGTGCTTGGCCTATGTTAGGTGATTTTTTATCCGGTAAAGCTCTGGATATTACACGATTCTCGCCACAGTTAGCTCGAAGCAGTTCTCTGACTTGGAGCTCAATATGGGGAATTGCTCCATCTTGCATGAAGACAGTGGTCTGCTAACATTGCCGTTTCTGTAAAGCAGGAATGACCTGCTATCGAAGGAGCTCACTGTACCGTGCACTCCTGACAAAGCACGTATTAGGACCTTGAAAAGTGAGAGTTTCAAAGAAAAACGATCCGAGGATAAAATCAGCTTTAACTACACACCATGCAATCATGTAATCAGAAGGCAGTGGTTGTTGGTGCAGGACGTTAGGAGGTGAAGCACCCGATCTGTGGTATTTTCATTACTCACAACTCCATCTGTACAACAATGCACCTCATTTAACGATAGAATTTTCCAAGGTCACGAGTCATCAACTTCCATTCTCGCCAAAAATCGGCAAGCAAAATCAGAGCGTGTTTGGTGGTCTTGAGGATGCAACATTTGCATTACCTGAATCTTATGCGGATACCATTTTAAAATAGAGTGCAAAATGTTTCGTACTGTCGACCATGGAATTGCCAACTCTCGTGACACCGATCGAACACTTGATGAAGAATAGCTGGAACTGGAGGCTCTTTCAGCCACAGCAGTAGCGACTTCTCTGACAATTTCATTCACAATCAGTTTTCTCTCTCTTCCTGGCACTAAACTCGAGTCTCCATTCTCTTCAAATTTCATAACCATCTTCTTCAAATTATTCCTAAGCATAGACCCTTCTCGCAATTCCTTTACACGACGATATTCACGCAGTGCAGATAATCTATTGCTGCTGTTCTGATAAAACAATTTTACCATTAAAGCTCTATCCTTCTTCTGTAACGGCATGATTAACAATGATAAAAGCACGCACTATTATTTTCTGGTTCTGACTGCAAGCCTCTTCATGTATCTGACAAATTTGCATCAGGCACTTTTGAAAACCGCCATCTGGTGATCAAAATGTGAACTATTTTTATTGCAGAAATCTTTTCCCCATATGGTCCACATAACATACATATCAAGTTTCATCAAAATCCGATAAGCAGAATGGGGCGTCTTAAGAGGATCACATTTTTTTTTTTTAAAAAAAAAACTAGAATGTAAATTAGAATCAAATTATACAGATGGGCACTTAATTCAATGAAAAAGTAAAAGGAAATCAGAATAAACATCAAGAAAAACCGAGGAAAGGAAAAAAGGGAAATACAGTAATCAAAGTACTGTCACAGACTTGAAACTGTGATACGGAGTATTAACAGTAGGATCCAACCTTCCTACTCAGTACTTATTTAATATTTAAGAAAAGTGAAAATTAAAAATTAAGAACAGCAGTACAAGACATAAAAATATCAGAAGGAGAATTCATAATTATACAAAAAAAAATTATTTATTAATTGATAAAGATAGCTACATAAATGTTTGTTGTAATATGTAAAATGTTTGTAAAATGTAAAATGTTTAATCCAAAAGTATAAAATGAATATTAAAAACTTATAGACGAGAATTAGAAACTTATTCAAAAAACGCATTGGGCAAGAACTAGGCATTCAGACTCATGGCGGAAATTTTTTTTATGTAAGATATATAAAGTATTAATAGCTAGTCATGCCATCTACATACAAACATTATAATTAAACAATAAAACTGAGGAAGATATTATCCATCATATTAATAATAATTCAATATTTTAAAAATTTTGTTAAAATTTTCAAAAATTATTAGCATAAATAAAGGAAAATATCTAATTAAAATATATAAATAATGTTTAAACAGCATAAAAATTTTAAAAAATTTAAAAATTTAAATATAATTAGCAAAATTTTATTATATTTTATATTTTTAAATTAGTTTTTAAAAAATTAAAGGAAAATCAGTTTTAAGGCAAATGTTGCGAAATATAATTATATTACAAAATCAAAAATTACGTAAGATGTAATTATATAATATATTTCTAAAAATTAAGATACTCAAACTACTGTCCCAGAAAGGTACGTTATTCATCAAAAAATTAAAGTTTTCCTTTTATACATTAATACAAATTTTATTTTTTACAACTTTTAACTTAACATCTAAGTTCTCGGCTTCAAGAATAACATTATTAGCTTGTATTAAATATGAATGAGAAATACAAAAAAAGTTTTAACTATTATTTTATTATTATTTATATAATTTTGTTCAGAGTAGTGTGAATATATATTAGCAAGACTAGTGCTAGCTGGAGTGCCTCGTTGTATGCCTTTCATTTGTTTATATTTTTTTATAATTAAATATAATCTAATTTTCCTTTAGAACTAAAATAACGAAACAATTAAATTTTTCATATGTAATAAATTTATTATTATTAAATTTTTTTGAAATAATCTTTTTTATAAGACCCACAATATCAAATGATTTATATCGACCATCAAAATAATAGCTATAGATGGAGCAAATCTTTTATTTTTTATGCACTTAATGATATCGTGATTTTTTTAATATTCGCAGTATTATTAAAATTATTAATAGCCTTTTGTTATAATTTTTGTAAAATTTTGCCTTCTATTGTAATATAAGTATTACAGAGCGAAATTTTATAAGTGTTTTATGGAACTTAGGTATATTATTCATTTGATAACATGTTTTCTTATAAATTATTGTAATTTTATTAGAAATTTCTTTATCACTATTACTAACTTCAATAAAATAATTATTATTAAAAATATATTTATTAGTCATAATTACATGTAATTTTTTTTTACATTTACTAGCATAAATGTTGGAGACTTTATCAACATTACCAATAATAAAATCGTTTTTGATATTTTTAATTGAACTCTTTGAATATTTATAATAAGTGTTCCCATAATCTTAAAATCGAATAATTTAATATCTTTACAAACACAGTAGTTATATTTTCTAAAAGCTTCTATAGATAGACAATATTTAATACCTAATTTAAAAACAAAATTACCAAATTCTTCATTGATTTATTTCTTAATTATAATAGTTATGTTTAGAAATGGCGAGCCTATAAATCCTGTTCCTTTATTCATAGTTTCCCTCAATTTTTTTTTTATCTTTAATAACATGCAGGTGATTTCCATTTATAAATTCCTTATAATCCTTACAATTACAATGATCATTTGCATACAGTTCTTAAGTATTGTTATAGTTTAAAATATGAGTCTATTTTTTTTCCAAATAATTATAAACATTCTTTTTAGTTGAATATGCAAGGGATGAGAGTAAATAAAACAATTGCTTCAACAAAAAGTATTTTTTCCGTTTATGTATAATGTACAAATAATTATTTTATTTTATTATAATAAGATACCAAATTAATAGGCTCACCCACATCCGTCATACAAAGAGATGAACAAATAATATCCACTGATTCGAGTTTTAACAGTACTCATTAAAAGGGAATTTCAACTGAAGTACTTATTAAAACACTGGATATTTTTAATGAACTTTTATTAAGATCAACTTCTAATCATGGTTGTTTAAGATTTTTTTCTGCAAGCACTACATTCTTTATAGATAGTTTTCGGTTTCTTTCCACCTTATAATTAACAATTGTTTAATTTGAATACTTTGACACCAAGAGAATTTTCTATTAATCTTAAAAAGAATTTACTTCTAAACATTTTAGTTATTTCTTTACCTAAGAAATTTGTATAAAACAGAAAAGAAAAGTAATTCACAAACCAAAATCTTCTAAACATTATGTTGTAACTCAGTTAAATTCCTGAATGCTTTTACTACGTATTTTCCACGACATGATTCTTTATTTCTTAAAAATTTTCTCATCTAGGCTCATTTAAAATAGTCAATATAGTTTTCATTAGATTCATATTAGCAAAAACTTTATTTGAATATCATAGAAACGAATGCAAAAATTTTTTCTGATCCTTTGTCAATGATTCGATCGATGCATTTTTATTTGGCATGTTTAATGGGAAACTTTTTATAAGACTTCCCTACTCTATATTTAAAGATAATAAAAAGCATTACATTTTGAAATCAAATTGTTTTTTTGGTCACATTTAGGTATATCTTCTTTGACAATTTTTTTGTTTATTTTAATTTCAGTAAAGTAAAGCATTTCTGCATTATAAATTAAATTTTATTTCCAATGAATTAAATTATTTTTTTGAGCACTCAGGCAACTGAAACCTGCAAAGAAATTTCCTCAAAGGAAATTTAAACATAACACACATTTAATTCTTTTTACATGACAGTTTCACAACTTTGAACCCTTTGAAGTTTTTAAAACATAAAGCTTTTGATATAACTATAAAGATATAATGAGATAGTAAACTAATAAGTTTTCTTAAATTAAGCTGTCGTAATTTTTCTTAGTAAACATCTTCAAGACTTTAATTTGCTTAAGTTATATGATTTTTAACCGGTAAAAAGAAATTGAAAGGGGGGAGGGAGGTGATTTAGAGTTATAAGAGTCCTTTTCAATTTATGATTTAAAAAAAATCACCTTCTTGAATTATATATTTACTTTTTTCGTCGCATATATTTCAACAAATGTTGAGGTGTTTTTTCTTTTTTGTGATTCCATGAAAATCAATCTAATTTTAAGAGCTTCCACCTATTTTGGGTATAATTTCTCACCTCGATTTATAATGATGAGATCTATTTTAAAAAGTAACATATTATAACAGGAAATATGAAAAAAAAATGCAGGGTATCTCAAAAAGCAATGAATTCCAATGATTTCGAAAAACATCGTAAAAAAGAAATAAAATCTTTTTTTTAAAAATTAATTTTAAAAGATTATAGAGGATGAAAATAATAAGAAGAAAGAAAGAGAGAGAAACAGATTTAAAAGGTGGCATCTTACCACTAAATGCTAGAAAAAGGCTGTAGTTCTTGAGGAAACTTCAGTTGGAATTTAAAAAAAAAAAAAAAAAAAAACACATTCGCAATGACCATTATCATTACTGATACGATAATCATGTATCCAAGTGATATCAGAAAGCATGCTAATAGTAAAAGCAAATTTTACAAAATCATTACAAAAAATTAAAATTAAAAATATCATTAATTAAAAATTAAAATTAATTAAAGTTCTTATCATTACAAAAGCAATTATTTATGTCAGGATCCCAATTTTGAGAAGTCAGAAAAAGGAAAATATTTTTAAAAAATAGCCACTTGATTGACGATTACTTCTTTCAATCTATTTCACGAAAACAGTTTTTCATCATACGTTTAAAAATTAAAAGTTTAATTTTTATGCTTCGATCTCGCATCCTAGGAAGTCAAAATTTCATTTTTTTTTTGTTGGATCTCATTTTTTAAATCTTAGTATTATTTGAGTAAAATAATTTAATTTTAAGGTTTATTTATTTATTTATTTTTTCATTTTTTGGAGCTTGAATATAATTGGAACTTCTCAATGATTGATATAGATAATAAGTGCTTAATATGAAAATGTGCTCCAAATCATTTTCTTTTCTATTCAGTAATTGTAAACGAAAAACATGACTGTTTAGCTAAGAAAGTAGGATGATTTTGGAAATAACGAAAATTTCATTTCAAACAATCTCTAAATTCATCAATTAAATTACAGCCACTCAAAAATTTGAGATTTCGTTTGCAATTTTTTTTGTTTGCATTAAGTTTTAGTTTTCCCGAAAGGATACCATGTATCCCTCGGATTTTGATAATTACAATCTCGTCTTAAAAGTCAAATATTTCTGCAATATTTTCCTGACTGTTTCTGTAATTTTAGATTGCATGTACTATATTAGTTGAAAATCCTAATTTCATAGTTTTTATTTAGGTATCATATCAAAAGCTAAGTCATGATATGATATTCTATATTATTCATTTGCAAAAAATTACCCAAACATCTTGAAGCTTCAATAGTATTTAACACGCAGTTCTTTTACTGAAGAAGTTATGTTATAAAATAGCAAGACTGTCAGTTTACCCAAAAATAATCATTGAAAAAAAGATACGTGGAAATTTCGTCTTTTTTAATTAATTCTTATGAGATATGTATTTAATTTAACAAGTCCTGACACTTCAAACTAGATCAATTTAAAAAGAGATATTCTGACTTTTACCCATATTTATATATTTTTACCCAATCAACATTCGTAAAATTATTACCCTTGTCAAACCTGTCGTAAAATATTTTTACTGTAAGTCTGATTATGTATTTGGTTACTTAGAAAAGTTATTTAGCGGAATAATTTTACGATAGGCAGTCGAAACTGAAAAATCTGCGAGTAAAAACAATTTTTTTTTTTTTTTTTTGAAATAGATTGGATTAATTCTTAGAATCAAAAATTGAGCCCTACGAGATACACACACACACAAATACATTTAGATTATCATACCGACTTGCAATTTTTCTTTCAAAATTCAGCATTTATCATGAATTTATTTGAATATTAAAATAAAAAATAAACTTTAATTTTAAAAGCAATATTTACTTAAAATTACAGTTAATGTGTAGAAAATGAATGCCTTTAGAACTGATGCATATTAAAATGCAGAAGTGAAATGAGAATCAATTTCAAGATGAATATTAAATTCAATTTTTTGCATGAAAGCTAAATATATATTCATTAAATTTTGTCCCTTGTAAATTTAGAAGCAATGCTTGGAAATAATAATAAAGAAACAAATAAATAGCTACATATAAAAATATTTAACACTTAAAATAATCAAATCAATTTTTACTCTTAAAGTTATTTAATAACATTATATGGGATATTTTTACATTTATTATTAGTTTATCTCTCCTATATCTTTTTAGAAAACATAAAACTATTCCCTCGTTAATTGTGTTTTTCGCATACATACTTATCATTCTTTCTATAATACTTTCTGATTAGTGATCTCATATTTTGTTATGGACTTTATTTGTAAAGTAACGTCAATTCTTATTTAAATGGAAGAAGCTGCAAAATCATACGCGTAACACTGTCATTAGTGCTAGTGCTTTAAACTGCATGCACGACAAATAGATATAACGTACTTAGTTTAGTAATTTTCTTCGCTTATAAACAAATTTAATATTCTAATAATTGTACAATAGTTATTTCTACATGAAAATAGAATTTCGTCTGGTCTTTCAGTATTCATTAAGGTGCTTTAGTATATAATTGTGGGACTCAACATAAGTGGGAGTAAAATATTTAAGCTTTAAAATTTTTAAAGATGAATAAATAAGATTACAGGACATTCGTTTTGTTTTTATAGAATAAACAATCACGGTAAGTTTGAAAACAAAATTGAAGAAAGGTTTTTCGACATTTCTGTGCTCTGAATATTAAATATTTCCGTTTTCGTTCTTTCACTATTATATGCAGGAGGAGAATCTAGTACTTAGGGTGAGAATGAAGGAGTCTTGAATTTGCTGGGTGATTGCGATTGCTTTATGATGTAATATAAATGCATGGCACACACTTCTGTAAAAGTTCAGTGCTGCTGATATATTACTTCCTTATGGGAACTTCCTTTAATACCAAACTACTTTTTAATGGCTGAAATTAAAATGAATTAGCTTCATTGAAAAAGAATACAAGAAAAAACGCTGTTTAAGAAGAATTTCAGCTTCGCACATTTAAATTATGACTTAATTTTTCATCTACTTTTTTTTAAGAAACTTAAAACTTCGCTTACAAGGAAGTTTGAAGCTTTTTAACTCAAACTGAATGTAATTAAATTGATAAGTAATTTCTACGAGAAGGATTTGATATAATATTTGATCCATTTCCATTAACTAAGCTTAATATTCAAAATAAAAATTTAGTGTATGCATTATTAATATTCTATCAAAAATGATGAAATATACTCACAAAATATACTGTTAAATCTTTATATATATATACATATATATATATATATATATATACATATATATATATATATATGAGAGCAGAGTATATGTATACATATATATATATACATATATACATATATATATATAGTGATGAGGAGATATATATAGAAGAAGAGAGGTAGAAGAGACATATATATATATATACAGATAGTTGTTGGTTTATTAAAAATTACTCTTCATTTTGGAGTTAGATTTGTTAGATTTCTCCCCCTTAATTTTTTAAACATGAGATGTTCTCGAGGAAATTTGAAAGAACTAAAAGTAATTACCAAGAAAGATACGATATAAGTGGCTTAAGACTTGCAACTTAATTCTTAGCATCCAGCAACAGAACTATGAATTGGAACAGAACACCAGGAGAGAGTAAAATGATTATAAAAAATAAAACTCCAAAAGTTCAGATTATCTTAAGAAAAGAATATCTTAAAGAAGGATTTTTCAGTAACTATTACTTGAATTTTGCAGTTGTAAAAAATATTGATATCGATGAAAAATATATCAAGCACACTGCTGGTCATTAAAATTGCAACACCATGAAGGAAAGCAAATACAAAAAGATACTTATTGTACGTAAACAGTATAGCAAGAAGAAAAAATGCTTAAATTTGCAAGCAGTTTGCGGGTTTACAGGGGTGCGAAATTAGTAGAAACAGCTGCTACCTCCGGCAGCTAAAACGGCCCTTACCCGGTTAGGCATGTAGTCGCACTGGGCTTGGATGACAGAAAAGAGGAAACTCATTCCATGCTGCTTTATGTCTATGCCACACTTCATTAACCGTATTACGTGGAAAGGGATGGCGGGCCAGTCTCTCAGCAACCCATAACCAGATGTTTTCAATGGGTGCAGATCTGGAGACCGTGCAAGTCAGGGCTATAATGAAATACCCATCGATCTGAACTAGAGATGTGTGTGTCGTGTACCCAATGGCTGTCAAACCCTCACACCAGGTACAAAGCCTCTATGCCGATATTGAATCAAGCAGGTGACGATCGGTCCCCTCGGAGCCTCCAGACACGTAAACGGCCATCAGAATACTGCACGCAGAACCGGGACTCGTATGAAAAGACGACATTGTGTCACTCCTGTATCAAGCTTTGTCGTTCGGCCTACCAAAGTCACCATCTCTCTCTATGCTACATAGTCAGAGGAAGCCGAAGTAATGGTCACCGTACTGACACTCCCCGCTGCTGCAAACATCGTCACACCGAACGAGTGGATACTGGGCGTGCTGCAATCATGCTCATTTTCTGACTAATGGTCCGTGATGCGGTTGTACAGTTTTGCAAGGCCAAACTAATAATTTATCTGTCCTCTCGGACATTAGTCAAGGGATAGCGTGATGATCCTGTATGCCGTTCAGTATGACCCTCAGTAACCCATTGATTCCATATTCGTGTGACAGTGGTTGGACTTTTAGTGTGACGGGCAATATTATCGAACGATAATCTACACTGTAGGCAGGCAACGATCCTGCCTTTATAGAATCCCAACACTTCTGGTAAGCATTTTTTCTTATTAGAGGCATAATACGATATTTTGAGCAAACTCCGTCCTTACAAAGCGCTTTTCGAATGAGAAATCCATTGCACAACTTTTCTTTTATGCAATGCTTCAGATGTCGTTTCTCCCTCCTGCATCGTCTAAATGTGCTGAAATACTAATCATTTTCGTATCCTAACCTCTTCTTCCTTTCATGTGGTTTTGACGTTCGTCAGATCATTCCATCCTGGTGTTGATATTTTAATGGCTAGCAGTGTATTATCAGACTGAATTAATATTTGACGTTATACGAATATAGTACAATTTAAACCGCAAAATGTGAAAATAATATTCAAAATGAATTGAATGGACTGATTGCTCGCGAAGTGTGTCGTATAATATAGACTCAAAACAAACATTTAAAAAAACATATTTGTATTAACAAGCTGATGAAAGTCATTTTTGTAGTAGAAAAGAAGCCAAGTTTTACCACAATATTACACCAAGCCTGAAAACAAAAATTACTATTATATAACACTTTGCGATGACCGTTTGGGAGTCAAGGTAATAGATTGATTAGTGATTCGCATAGACAACTGTCAACCTCTGCCCCTTATTCTGTAACAATCCTTGGTATTATATATTCATCTGATACTTGGAAATGTGCCAATATGGTTGTTGATTACTATAGCGATTTCAGTGGCGTCATGTTTACATAATATGGATTCTGCATCGGCTACTCAAGAATAGAAGTGGTTATATGTCCTTAATGAAACGATCGCTGATTGGCTGAAACAGAGACGCAATTTGAGACTCAAATTTAAACAAATTCGAAGAAAAATGCACTGTTCTATTAATTTTCCTTTGTTATTAGATCACTTTCTAAACACTTTCATTTATTATAATATTATTGCCATTACATTTTAATACAAAATCACTTAAAATTTCTGAATTATATTGAACAATATATTATATATATAGTACTTACAAATTTTCCATTTCAGTTCTATCATAATTTCTTTTGTTGAAATACTTACAAACTGTTTGTTTATCTTATATTTAAGCTTATACATTGAACATTAAGCCAGCTGAGAGATCACGACCATGAACACTAAATTACCTCGGCCACAAGATTTTTCCCAAGAGGATTCTATTCGAATAAAACTATTGATAGGTTTGAGTTACACACATTTCAAAATTATAATAATATCAACAATCTAAGAAGAAGAAACTGAATATAACCACGAAAATAATTAACAATAAAATTTTATTCATTTTGAAAAGAAAAGTTAACAAAATTATGCAATTAAGAGCAAATTTAATTCTAAAGGGGGATGGGTAAGCTTAAAGGTAATTTCGTCTTAATTAAAATCAAATTCAATGTAGCTGGAATTACTGCCGGCCGCAAGTTCACAATCAGAACCACTATGCTATCGTGAGTACCTTATTGTTAATAAATGTTCTATATAATTTAAATTAAAAAAGTTTATGAATTTTTTTTTCTTGGAATAAATTTACGTACATTGGTCAAATATATTTTCCTCGCTATTTTTAATCTTTTTGATTTCGCTTTAAGTTTTTAAGCGAATTTTTTTTAATGTTTGATTGTGTACCTTGGATAATATTGTGAGACATCGAGATCTTCAAGCTACGAGTATGTAATAACGAAGTATAATTTTAATTCGTTTTCCGCTTTACTTGTGCATTTCGAATACAAAGCTTTTTATTGAATACTTATTTTATTGTTACTTTTTCTCCATTTGTTTTATTTTTTTCAAATAATTAACAAATAAAAGAGCTTGTGTCATCGAAGTAATTTTGAATTTTCATATATTTTTTGAATCGGAAAATTTTATTGTGTAGTTTCTTGGAGCTCAACAAAGACAAAAATGATTTTGTTGAAAAAGTCATTATATATTTCAGATAATTTTCTTATAGGATTTTATTTATTTATTTTTTGTACATACACACACATATATTAAAGAATTTGAGAATTGTGTAAAATTCACAGATACCAGGCCTGTAATCCAAAAGGTTTATTAGGCTAAAGCATAAGAACTACAAAGAGATCAGAATAATGTAAAAACTTTTGTTAAGGTATGGCTATTTACAGTCTGGATCTTAAAAATAATGGTACCAGGAATTGCATTAACACAATGTTGTTAAGGCATGAAACGCTTAAATATCTAGGTAGGCTACTAAACGGTTTGCTTCAATGTAAAATATTAAAACTCAAATACACACAGTAGAACAACAGCGATAGAGTTTAATATATTTTTGGATTTTGGTTTGTAAGATATTAAAATCCAAAAAGCAGTAGAATAACAGTGAAAGGACTTAATATTTTTTGGTTTCTCTGTTGACTATGAAATAATATTTTGATATCTTTTATTTATATTATAATACTGTAATGTATGAATCAATTAAAATAATTATATTAATTTTAAATGCACCACACACACACACACACACACACACACACACACACACATATATATATATATATATATATATATATATGATTGTGTGTGTGTGTGAAAAAGAGAGAGAGAGAGGTTTTCATTAGTTACAATTTGTAATTTATTATGATTTTATATACATGTTAAAAATATGTCTCTATTTAACATTAATAATTATATAAATACTTGCACACATACACGCTCGCGCGCATATATATATATAAACGTAATTTGATATTTATGTGCAATTAAACACCAATATTTTACTTTAATAATAAACATTTTAGGAGGTAGTAATTTAATAAATAAAAAAATGAAAAAATTTGTAAAAAATTATTACTGTACACCCCCATATATATATATATATATATATATATATATATATATATATATATATATATATATATGTAATATCTCCCCCTTCCGCAAGACGCAGGTATGCGTTAGGTCTTATCAGACAACCGTACCTTTCAGGACTGTCTAGAAAAAAAAAATTAATTAAAATTTAGATTAAGAGTTATACTAAAAATTTATACCTAAAAAGAGTGATACCTAAAAATCCCTTCACCTTCACAAAACACAAACAATTTCAATAAAGTAATAAAAATATAAAATATTAAATAAAATGGTAAACAAAATATGTATATTGTGCGTATAGTATTTTGCTTAAGTTTAACGTCAATTTGTTCAGTAGTTATTTTGCCATCATGAATTCTTGTACCTATAAAAATACATAAATAACAAAGATGTGTGTGTGTGTTTGTGGCATTTGGTAAATCAAACAACATAATTTTCAAAAAAGTTTAAATTTTCAGAGAAGTGTACATATATAATTTGTCCAAGTGTAATTTGACATTTTCCGAAAGTTAACAGCATATTCATCCATATAAAACTCGAAAATAACAAGAAATGCAAATTCAAATGAACCAGATCCAGAAACTTTGAGTTGCAGTGGTGCATGAACCATGCAAAATGGAAGAATGATGGGGTAAGATCACATATAAAAGAGAATAGTCGTGTGGGAACCACTTAACATTAATAGGGGCACGTGAGTTATATACATTTTTCAGTTGGCAGAAACTCCCACTAATAACAAGACTTTGACACTGTCTCCGAAACATTATTTACATTTTTTTTCTACATGCATCTCAGAGTTGAGAAATGAACATGCGCAGAATGAAGTTGGATTTTCTTCAACATGGTACAGAACTGTCGACAGGCTTGGAAATGCAATTTTTAAAATTTTGTATACAAATCTTATTAATGGAATCTAAAAACATTTACTAAAGTATGTCTGTATTATTATTTCCTTAGTTTCCTAGTCTACAACAATTGCTCGATAAAATACTTATACTATATTAGCTAGAGAAGTAGGGTTTGTTGAACAAAACTATACCACACTTATTCATAAGTCAAACCTAACGCAATTGCCTTATTTTATTTATTTATCTCTATATTATTTATTATTTATATTAAATCCACTATTCCTTAAAACACCGTATTTGAGAAAGAATCTAAAACAGACATTCATTCATTCATTGTAATACCAATCATCCTTTAAAACTGAAAAAGTATCATTGGCAATTAAACATTTTTTAAAAAAAATTCTTTTTTCTTTCATTTCAAAACAAAACACATTGTTGATATTCATTTAAAAATATGTGTCTCATTGTTAAAAATTCATTTCAAAAGAACGAAATATTCCTCATAATAAAATTAATTTCAAAACAATATAATGTTTATTCAAATCAATATAGAATTCAAGTCATAGCACCCCCACCATAATATTATTTTCGAAACAATATAATATTCGTTCAAATTAATATATTATTTATCACGTATCAATTAATTAATTCTAATAAAAAACTACATGTTTCATTCAAATCAAAAGTATAGGAGATCTAAAATATTTCTCATCGTATCATTTTCAAATATCCAGCTCACATATTGTTTAAATCATTTTCTAAGTAAAGCACAAATATTACAATTTAAATCATCTTCATTTTTGTATATCATATTATCAAATTTCTCGTTTGTTCCTTTTGTTTACCTTGTGGAACAATAGTAAGATGTCAATTTATATATTTACAAAAATGTTATATTAAAAATATTCTGAAATATTATTGATATATGTACAAATTTTAATACTGAATTTAGAACTAAATTCAAATTATATCCCTAATAAAAAAGTAAAACTTTCCCAAGTAAAACTTTTTAAAAACCACACTTTTTAAAACAGAATGATTCCAAAACTTTGGTAATATACACAGTATATGATGTAATACTTTTCAAAAAACTTTAAAAGTACTTAATTAAATTCCAAAATATGTTAACTTCTTAACTTCTAAAAGAGAAAGTATCATTAGAAAACCAATAGCAATTTTAACTAAACAAGACATCAAACATTTCTATCATCATATATTTTTTAAAAGATACCTCATAAATTTTATATTTTCAATTTTGATATACTTTTATAGCATTACTCAAAAATATATGAAAGAAAAATGCAATATCAACAATGTAACACATGTCACAGACATTTTTATTTTACTACATATCAAGTTCTATCTAATAATGATCTCACATAAAACTATTTTAATTTTGTGATTTTTCTCACTCTATAACCTATTAATAAATTCTTAGTTGCTGATACAATTCTAAATTATTCATTAATTTATGCGATCACGCGCTCATAAAATATATTAAATCATCTTTACTATAGCCATAAATCTGTCGGAAATAATCCCTACTAGACTGATACACGTCATCAAAATTTCTCAGAATTCCTTCATCTATGAGTTCATCACGTGAGTTACCATGTGAACAAGAGAAATCCTTACCTATAAATTCAAAGGTAAGGAAAAATTATCTTTCTTTTGTTGTAATTAAGGAAGCGAAGCAGCGTCTCATGCATTATCCATTTTAATAATATATATTTATTGCCTCTCTCTCGTCAAAATGAATAAACAATCTTAATTAAAAAAAAAAAGGTGTTCTCATTACAACCATGAATTTGAAAGTCACTTTTTTATTTATTCATTAATCTTTAAATTCATTATA